>CM053029.1:352702838-352781933 GCA_028564925.1 Lithobates sylvaticus
TTAACAAAGAGTTTTATTTCTCTTAACAAGAACATTGGGGAGAGAGGGTAAGGGCTCAGGACACCCTTAGGCAAATACAATAGCAATTATGGCAAACTCTGCAAACAAAAATAGAACTAGACAGACAGCAATACAGAACGAGGGCCTTTAAGCTGAATGCAGCAATCTGTATCTTGTAGCAACCTACTGTCTCCTATGGCAACAAATTCTCTCACAGTATCCTACTGTAGATCTTCCAGTTTAACTCACAGTAACCCACTGTAGATCTTCCAGCTTAACTCACAGTAACCCACTGTAGATCTTCCAGCTTAACTCACAGTATCCCACTGTAGATCCTTTAGCTCAGCTAACCGACTTTCACTAGACTTCTTGGTCTCTCAGCCACCCTCTGGATTCCCGAGCTTCACCCACAGCTAACCGCTGTCTCCTTTATCTTCAAGATTTACATACAGATACCCGCCATACTCCTTCAATCTTTACTAACAGCTACCCACTGGTTTCATGGATGAGTCTCTACTGAAGCTTTCCCACTACTTCACTGTCCCTTTCAAGTGAAGCATCTGCTCTGGTACTCCTTCAGAACTTCATCCCTTCCAAACGTGCCTCCAGTAACAGGAATGGTCGTCCCTTTGTGACAACTGCTTCTCCCCTCAGGCCGACACATGCGGTTCTGCCCCAGACTTCGGGCTTAACCTTGGCTGCTCTCCTTTGCGGAAACCTGAACTGCTGGATAGGCCTTATATTAATATTCACTGCATGGCTGTGTGAATATTTTTAAAAAAATTCTCCTCCCAACCCATCATCAAGTCTGGGTCGGTAACAGTATTGTACCATGGAGTTCCACCGCAGTTAGTCCCCATAAATATTAAAAATTCTCAACTTGGTTGTAATGGATTGCTGTACTGTATACACAATGATGGTGATTTGCATGGTCCTATTAGATTAGTGTAATATTATTCTTGCTACAATAATAGTGTGTATGTCCTACTTATCAGTTCCATTTGTCCTCTAGATTTCCAGTAAAACAAGACAAAAATTCCTTCTGACTTAAACACAACAGGTGGCCCCTCACATCTGTGTGTGTGAATGTTGGACAGATTCCCAAATCCATGGTGTGTAATTTGAGTATGGGAAAGCAGATCAGAAAAGGAACATTCAGTACATTGATAAAACATACATAATACTTTTGTGAGTGCTGCAGAACTAGTAATTTACAGAGTACATACAATGCATGTATGATGGTTTTATATTCACTATTTTCATGTATTATGCAAGTGGTAATTCATCCGCTACTTTAAAACTGGACTACAGATAGATATAAAAATATATACCATTTCTGGAGCTTTCAAGTAAACCAATGCAGTGTGTGGGGAGCCAAGTGTGAAGTTGCATATTTTGCACTTTTAACTAAGTGGATGCCCATGCGTGTTGTCAATGAATAATATGTAAGTGAACCAAACCTTTGGAAATATCTAGGGTACAAATTGTTTGTAGTTGTATTGATTACTAATTGCTTTGTATTCTGCAACTCCCTAGATAATAATTTCTCCATTAAGAACCCT
Source organism: Lithobates sylvaticus (assembly GCA_028564925.1). NCBI lineage: Eukaryota > Metazoa > Chordata > Amphibia > Anura > Ranidae > Lithobates > Lithobates sylvaticus. Next base: position 352,704,401 of record CM053029.1, read on the forward strand.
GATGAAGGAAAGGATTTTCCGAAACGCGTCTGGTTCAGAGAGATATGTGCAATTGTCATTGATGGGTTTTTAATCTGCATCCATGTTTATATGTATCTTTATTATTATATATTTTTCTTTCTGACGTGTTTTTCTATAATAAAATTTCTACATTTTATACAAATATTTTTTTTTTATTGTGGTAGTGCCTTAAAAGTCCCTATTTAGGGGTATTCTCCTTTTCTAAAAATATTTGAAGGTATTTTTAAAAACTGTTGTGGGTATTATAGCATTCTTCTGTACAGCAGCACTCAGGCTCCTCAAGCACTAGGCATTGTCCAGGTTTGGTTCAACAAAGTTCACAAACCTCAAACTTAGCAGCCAACCCTATTGAAGTTTTTTTCTCTGGACTTTTTCAAGGCTATTATGCAAACTATTGTCAAAAAAGGGCATGGGCAGCTGGGCAATGCCATAGAGAACGTGGACCAATGCAAAGAAAATGAAAAAAAAATGGCATAGAGAAGGGAGAGGATCCTTTCATGTGTTTTAAGGGGGAACATTGAAAGTACACAAATCCTTTAAATACCTACAGTGGGTATAGAAAATAATCGCTCCAAATTGGATGAAAGAGCCAGGAGGAAACTGGTCAGAGAGGCTACCACCAGGCCTGCAGCAACTCTGAAGCAGTTGCAGGAATTTATGACAAAGAGTGGTCATTTTGTGCATGTGACAACAATATCACAAATTCTCCAAAAAATGTGGCTTGTGTGAGAGGGTTGCATTACAAAAGCCACTGCTCAAGAAAGGCCACATGCAGTCACAAATGAGCTTTGCCAAAACACACCTTGAAGATTCCGAGGCCACATGAAAAAAGGTGTTCTGGCCAGATGAGACTAAAATTAACACCAAAAGATTTGTCTGGTGGAAATCCAATACAGCTCACCATCCAAATAACACCATTCCTACAGTAAAGCATGGAGGTGCAAATGGTCACCATCAAATTTAACTGAACTTGAGCAGTTCTGCAAAGAAGATTGGGCAAATATTGCAAAGTCTACATAGATGTGCAGTTAGTAGAGACATATCCGAACAGAACAGCTGTAATTAAAGCAAACGGTGGTTCAACAAAATACTGACACAAGGGGGTGATCCTTTTTCCAACGCAGTGATTCTGTTTTGGAATTGTTAGTATTTTTTTTATAACATGTTGGTGTTATATCTTTCACTTAGATGTGATAAGTTGCACTGGGTAAATACAGCTGAATAAAACAAAAACTGTCTGTCTTCATTTCAGACTGCAAAGCAACAAAATGTGATTATTTTAAAGGGGGGTGATTCTTTTCTATACCCACTGTACAGTATATACATAAACAGGTCAAACAGCGCTTGTTCCCTTTAGGGCAAAAAAGGATTCTCACTCCTTCCTTCCCTCCTTCCTCCAGTAGGGGCAGTTTGGCACTGTAACTCAAACACAAAGATAATCACTTCATTGTGCAATATATGAAAAACTAACAATTTTATTAAAGGATAACTAAAGGTTCAGTTTTTTTTTTTTTTTTTTTTTTTTTTAAACAAACATGTTATACTTACTTCCTATGTGCATTTGGTTTTGCACAGAGTGGCCCCGATCCTCCTCTTCTGGGGCCCCATTAGCGGCGCTCCTGGATTCCCCTCTTCTTGATTGCCCCATCGGGGTAGGGCTCTCCCTTGGGGCACCTGTGCTCCTGTGTCCTAGTGCTGCATCCATTGACACAGACAGCAGGACTCGGCTCCCACGTTATTTGATTTGATTGACAGCAGCGGGAGCCAATGGCTGCGATGCTATTAATCTATCCAATCAGGACTCGAGACACCGCTTGAGTGTGTGTGCTCGTCCCCGACACAGTGACGACCAGGCTCAGGTAAGAAAAGGGGGACTCTGGGGCGCTGGTGCGCTACAAGAGGTTTTTTACCTCAATGCATAGAATGCATTGAGGTGAAAAAAAGCAAGGGTTTACAACCCCTTTAAGAATTTTATCATTTCTAATACATTCAGTGTGGAAACATATTGTAGTGCCAGCAGGCAGCTTTTTTTATAGATATTTAAAGACCGGGTATCGTGGGAGTATACTTTATTAATAAAGTTTCAACCACTGCGTACACTGGCAGTACATATTTGGCTGTGGAATTATTTATTTTTCTCACAATTAGATTGGTCTACATTCAAGAGCAGTGGTGGCTGGTTCTCAAAATTTTTGGGGGAGTGCAAACAAACTGAAAAATTCTGAAAAAAAAAAACTATCAATTGCAGCCTCACTGTGCCCATCAAATGCAGCCACTGTGCCATCAAACGCAGCCACTGTGCCATCAATTGCTGCCACTGTGCCCATCAATTGCCGCCACTATGCCTATCAAACGCAACCACTGTGCCTTTCAAACACAGCCACTGTGCCAATCAAATGCCGCCACTGTGCCCATCAAATGCCGCCACTGTGCCCATCAAACGTAGCCAATGTGCCATCAAACGCAGCCACTGTGCCATTAAATGCATCCACTGTGCCCATCAATTGCTGCCACTGTGCCCATTAAACGCAGCCACTGTGCCCATCAAACGCAGCCGCTGTGCCTATCAAACGCAGCCACTGTGCCTATCAAACGCAGCCACTGTGCCATCAAACACAGCCACTGTGCCAAACATCGCCACTGTGCCCATCAAATGCTGCCACTGTGCCCATCACACGCTGCCACTGTGCCATCAAACACAGCCACTGTGTCATCAGAAGCAGCCACTGTGTCATCAAATACTGCCACTGTGCCCATCAAACGCTGCCACTGTGCCATCAAACGCTGCCACTGTGCCATCAAACGCTGCCACTGTGCCATCAAATTCTCCTACTGTGCCCCATTAAATGCTCCCACTGTGCCCATCGAATGCTGCCACTGTGCCCCCCGCCCGTCATCTGCCTGGCATTTACCCTGTCTCGGTGGAGCAGCAGGTGATGTCGACAGGCGGTGTCCTCCATGCTCCTCCGCTCCTGCATGTCCTTGATGTCTTCTTCTTCCGTCATCTCCTATGATTGGACGCCTGATAGGCATCCAATCACAGTGCCTGTTGTTTCAGTCAATCAGGTGACAGGTAACAGACCGGAGCACCTGATTGGCGGAGAGGCGGTTTAGTGTTAGGAAAGCGAATATTCATTCGCTTTTCTAACACAGCTGGGTGAACTGCGAGCACCAAGCATGGCGCTTGCTGTTTACCTATTTTGATGCCTAATAGAGCCTATGGCTCTAATCAGGTGCTTAAAAAAACAACACCACTGTAATTCAGGCGCCTGAAAAGGGGCCAGGCGCCTGAATAGGGGGTGGCAGCGGCGGCCATTGATAGATTCATGCAATGCATGAATCTATCTATTGATGATAGAGGGAGTGGCTGGAGAGAGGGGGCTGCGCCCGTGCGCCCTTATACAAAAACATATTTGGGAAGCACACCCTAATGCGTTTAAATTCAAGATGGTGCTGCTTCTTGAATGCATGCTCCCTTATAGACGCACCGCCACTGTTCAAGAGGAACTGCAGTCTGCTCAAATCAGTACGGCATAGTTTAGGGTATACATTCACACAGGGTCTCGAAAGATGTTAGATAGTCATGCAACTGGCTATCGCATTTTGAGAGATTCTAGCCTGGAACGTTTACAGTTTTTATGTTAAAAAAAAAAGTTAAAAAAAATATATAAAAATTTTAAAAGTCAAAAATAGTTCTTGTTTTATTGAGTTACTGTTCTGTTGTTACTGTGTTTTATTGTTAACTGTTGTTTTCTTAGCAGGACTTCCATTCAGCTGCAGCACTGATCTGTTTATTCTGACAGCAGCATAATTATCTTTATTATTTTTTTTATATTTTTTTTAGGAGCCCCATTGGGGGTCTTTAGTGAAATATCAAGGACCCCTGATGTCTCACTTTTAAGACAGAGAAAGGGACTGGGAACAGAGATACTTCAGTCCCTTTCTCTGCAGTCTCAAATGCACTGGACAGTTAATGAATGGAAAGAGCTCTGTACTGAGCGGCTTCCTGTTCATTCACAAACTGAAGCATAGTAGACATAGTTTAACATTCTTCAGTTAAGAAAGAACTCAGGAGTGATCAGTACAGATGACTTACTGTGTTCATTCATAAAATAAAGGATCGGTAAATTAAATATTTACCGGCCACCTTTCCCTGCTCTCCATTCTGAAACATCCCCCGTAGCAGACAGGGGGTGCCAGAAAGCAGGGGGAATCAGCACCGCTTGGGGTGATTAGGGTGTGCCCAGGCACACCTGACACACCATGTGCGCACGCCTCTGGTCACCAGTTGCAGTGCTGCTGCATGAGATTTCTTATCCGCAGTAAAAAGAAAGAACGTATATGCCTAAGCATTAGGGGCCTAGGGTGGTCAGTGAGTGGATCACTCCTATGCTTTAGCTAACTATGGGCACATAGTTCAATAAAAGAAAAGTTGTTTTTTTATTGAGTTAATGTTGTGTTGTTACTGTGTTTTATTGTTAACCCTTGTTTGCTTTGCAGGGATGCCATTCAGCTGCAGCACTGACTGTTTATTCTGACAGCAGCAGGGAGTGCTTTCAGAGTACTTAGACATTTTTTTGGGCACATATTTTAATAAAAATAAAGTTGTTGTTTTATTGAGTTAATGTTAATGTTCTGTTGTTACTGTGTTTTATTGTTAACTGTGGTTTGCTTTGCAGGAATACCATATAGCTGCAGCACTAATCTGTTTATTCTAACAGCAGCAAGGTGTGTTTTTAGAATATATACATAAGTACTTGCAGTGCCGCTGGAGGAGATTTCTCATCCGCAGTTAAAAAAAAGAAGGTATATGCCCAAGCATGAGGGCCCGGGGTGGTCAGTGGGTGGATCACCCCTACGCTTTGGCATATATTTTTTTCACTTTTTTTTGCCAGCGATTTCTACATCCACATCGATCAATGTGAATGGAGGAATCTGTTAGGTTCGGCGATTCGCGCAATAGAGCCGCCCTGCCCCAGTCTGCGGCGGCTGGTCGGCATGTGGTGACAACTTTGTGTAAAGAAAAAAAAGTTTTTTTTGTAATTTTCCAAAAAACTTGTGGCAAAAAAAAAAAAATTATGCTCTGCCATTTTAGCACTCAAATGTGATAGGCAGCCAGAAAGTAAAAGCTGTATAAATTCTAGTATATATAACATGGATTGTAGATGCTATTACTTTCACTTGGGTACAGCATTGCACTGCGTAATTACCAGTTAAATAGCCAGTGCCGAATGGCACAAAAATTTCCTGGTTTAGGAAGGGGGTAAAACATTCTGGAGGTCAAGTGGTTAAATTAAGGATTTCCCTGGCTGCTTTGTTTACAAACAGAATGAAGCAGCCAGAATCTGTCATTTTCCAGAAATTGAAACGGCATATTTTTTTCCTTTGCAAATGTCAGTTTTGCTGTGGCAGGTTTTATAAATCTTACAGATGTGCCACCTAAGGCTAAGTATTTTGTTAAAGAAAATGTAGCATTTTTAGTTCACATTAAGCAATATTAAAATCACTGATCCACACCAAACTGATTTTTTTTATATTTCTCTTTGCTTTGAACATGTTCCCAAAGGCAATCTCCTTACCCCAAGCCCAAGGCCATTTGTTTGATAATCCCTTGGCTATTAGCCTTGAAAATGCGTGTTACTGTTTTTTAAGAGTGGACTTTACACCTCAGTAAAGTCCAGTGAGCCTGTCCCAAACTGACCCCAGATACATTGAGCTCATCACTAATAAACATAAACAGGCAGTGAAACAGTTTGTAATTGAAATAAAAAAACAAACATAAAAAAAATGATGACTGTCATCCAATCTAGTCCAGCATCACTCATGATGTCCAGCGATTTGATCCATGTCAATCACGGCATCCAGCGACTCATTAATCTCGATGACCCAACACCCACCAATGTTTTCCAATTGCTAAATGACAGATCCCTAGCTGCGGTAATAAAAATTGATTGTCAGAGATCACAGGCGATGTCGTTGACCAGAATTAAAGTTTTTTCCTAATTGATGTTCATATCCCTGCGTAGTTTGACAACTTTCCCTGCAACAGTTTCTAATTCACAGATAGTGACTGCTCTGTGCCTCCCTTTTATAGTGAGGGGGCTGGCTTATACAGCATACATCATATTCTAAAGATGTACTGTACACTTTACAAACAAAAGAAATACAGACTAGATATATTGTATACATTATATGTCTCATCCTCTATTTACAAAGTGACATTTTTACTATTAATCTAATAATTGGCAATCTGGCAATCCTGAAATATGTAAAATCGCCAATTCAATCCACAATACAATCCACTATACAATATACACTATTATGAAGTGATAACACGTGTCAAAGAAAATCAGGGATGAGATACTATTATTTTTTTAATTCACTGTAATTAAGCATTTCCAAACTTACTTTATTTACAATAATTAGTAAAATGAATCAAATGTTAAATTGTATTACACATTGTACAAATAAATTAAAGTGGATCTTTACACGGATAACTCTGACTAGTTATGTTCAAAAAGTGAAGAAATACTTACCTTTCCCAGTAAAATCAGCACTCAGACACATTGTCCGACTAAAAGTCCTTGGACAGCTGACATTTAGGCAGAATCTGAAGACTAATTATTAACTGTAAACTAGAGCTGCACGATTCTGGATAAAATGAGAATCCTAATTTTTTTGCTTAGAATAAAGATCAGGATTCTCGGCGTAACATCATCTTTGACATTATACAAAAAAATCGGGCCAACTTTACTGTTTCGTTTTTTTTAAAAATTCATTGAAGTGTATTTTTTCCCAAAAATTGCGCTTGAAAGACCGCTGCGCAAATACAGTGTGACATAAAATATTGCAACGACCGCCATTTTATTCTCTAGGGTCTCTGCTTTTATATATATATATATATATATATACACACAGTATCTCACAAAAGTGAGTACACCCCTCACATTTTTGTAAATATTTTATTATATCTTTTCATGTGACAAAACTGAAGAAATTATACTTTGCTACAATGTAAAGTAGTGTATACAGCTTGTATAACAGTGTAAATGTGCTGTCTCCTCAGAATAACTCAACACACAGCCATTAATGTCTAAACCACTACAACAAAAGTGAGAACACCCCTAAGTGAAAATATCCAAATTGGGCCCAATTAGCCATTTTCCCTTCCCGATGTCATGTGACGCGTTAGTGTTACAAGGTTGAAGGTGTGAATGGGGAGCAGGTGTGTTACATTTGGTGTTATCGCTCTCACTGTCTCATACTGGTTACTGGACATTCAACATGGCACCTCATGGCAAAGAACTCTCTGAGGATCTGAAAAAAAGAATTGCTGCTCTACATAAAGATGGCCCTGCTCAGCGTCATATCCAGAGGTTGTATTTGGGAAATAGACATATGAGTGCTGCCAGTATTGCTGCAGAGGTTGAAGGGGTGGGGGGGTCAGCCTGTCAGTGCTCAGACCATACGCCGCACACTGCACCAAATTGGTCTGCATGGCTACGTCCCAGAAGGAAGACTCTTCTAAAGATGATGCATAAGAAAGCCCGCAAACAGTTTGCTGAAGACAAGCAGACTAGGGACTGGATTACTGGAACCATGTCCTGTGGTCAGACGAGACCAAGATACATTTATAAAGATAAATGATTTGGTTCAGATGGTGTCAAGCATGTATGGTGGCAACCAGGTGAGGAGTACAAAGACAAGTGTGTCTTTCCTACAGTCAAACATGGTGGTGGGAGTGTCATGGTCTGAGGCTGCATGAGTGCTGCCGACACTGGGATGCTACAGTTTATTGAGGGAACCATGAATGCCAACATGTACTGTGACATACTGAAGCAGAACATGATCCCCCTCCCTTTGGAGACTGGGTCACAGGGCAGTATTCCAACATGATAACGGCCCCAAACACACCTCCAAGACGACCACTGCCTTGCTAAAGAAGAGGGTAAAGGTGATGGACTGGCCAAGCATGTCTCCAGACCTAAACCCTATTGAGCATCTGTGGGGCATCCTCAAACGGAAGGTGGAGGAGCACAAGGTCTCTAACATCCATCAGCTCTGTGATGTCGTCATGAAGGAGTGGAAGAGGACCCCAGTGGCAACCTGTGAAGCTCTGGTGAACTCCATGCCCAAGAGGGTTAAGGCAGTGCTGGAAAATAATGGTGGCCACACAAAATATTTACACTTTGGGCCGAATTTGGACATTTTCTCTTAGAGTTGTACTTTTGTTGCAAGCGGTTTAGACATTAATGGCTGTGTGTTGAGTTATTTTGAGGGGACAGAAAATTTACACTGTTATACAAGCTGTCCACTCACTACTTTACATTGTAGCAAAGTGTAATTTCTTCAGTGCTGTCACATGGAAAGATATAATAAAAATATTATAAATAAGATTATATATAAGATATAATAAAATATTTACAAAAATGTGAGGGGTGTACTCACTTTTGTGAGATACTGTATATATAATGTTTGGGGGTTCTAAGTAATTTTCTAGCAAAAAATACTGATTACTGAAACGGCTGCCATACAACTCTACTGACCGAGGTTCAAACTAAAAATAAAATCCAGGATTAATCAACAGTCCAGATTGATTTTGCTAAATAAACCTAAACCCTAACAAAAGAAGATTGTACATGACCCCTGAAATGTGTTGTATGAGCGATTTTGATAGATCCTTTTTATTGTGAACAATTGAAAATTCATATTTTGGCCAATCCCTACGGCTTTATGCTTTCATCCTTTCTCTCCATACAACTTAACCCCCCCAAGAACCCCAGTGGGGCAAAAGAGAGCTGTCACGCTATAACAATCATTCAATACAGTCATTTACCACCAAGCTTTGAGGCCAGGGCTTCACCACCCTAATTCTAGGTGAACAATTATGACCTAACCACCCTGATTCTAGGTGAAAAATGATGTTCCGGTGAGCAAGCAAGTAGTTATAGATTTATATATGTGATAACAAAACCTGCACATGCAATAAGTGCAACCTGCTATATATCTTGGTATTTTATTCACTAAAACTATAGCATTCTTCAATGCTGTTCATAAAGGGAAATGCTAAAAAGCACACAAGTAAAATCGGGTTGTGGAGGTAGAGGTGGGGAATATAAGTTACTCTAACAAAATGGTTATCATGACCTCAAGCTGCAGCATACCAAGCATCTCTACATAAAATTATCAAAACTGAAAAGTCACGACAAGCACATTATAAATCATCCCATGTACAGCATGTCATTAGAAACTCTATTTCATAAAGAAAAAAATAGCCCACGGCCTAACATACAGTAACTGCCGTTAAGATAATAATCCTAACCTGCTTTTTTTCCCATAAAAATTCAAACCTGGTTCTGAAAATACATTTACATTATATATACATACATACAATGGAAAGTTAATTATTATATCATTAAAATAGTAATCATAACTATTACTGAAAAAAAAAAATGTATGAAGTAAGAGTTCAAAATTCAAACTTTTCTTTTCCATAACTCATCCCTTTGTTATTGGACATCCCAGATTTCACATAGGAGGGGTGTAAATTTGTGGTCACTGACTCTCCATGACATTACCATGTCGGTATGGTGATGGCTAAATGTTCGTAGTTCGGTGAGACGCCCCAAAAGCCGGGCAAAGTGTTGAGGGTTGTCGGGGTGATGTTGCTTGCAGAGCTTTTCCAAAATGTGTAGGAAAGACTCTTGAAGCTTTTCAACAGACTCTTTGTCCTTAAGGTACTGACGATCTGCCAGGAATAAAAAGAAAAAAAATAATAGTTAAAATAATGCTGTTTGCTTAGTTGTTGCAAATAAGAAAGCAGTAAGTATTTAATGTAGAACTTTAGGCAAAACTTCTCTGTGGGGTTTATTTTTGCCATCTGTGTCCCATTGGGGATATTTTCCTTCATATCCTGTCCCATAGTCAAACTAGAAAGTTAGAGAAAATGAAGGAATCCCCGGTTGTCACCACCAGAACCAGTGTCCCCATTGGAAGATATCCCAACTATTCCTGTTCTAGGGACAACCCTAACTTTGGAGTTCTCTTTTATTTTCACTTTCGTTGGTAATGGTAAACAGGAAAAATAGGGTGAATCTCCCTAACAAGGGCCCAGACAGCGATAAAAACAGGACAGGGGTTCTAATCCCTCTCCTCTCAATCCAAAAGTAAAAAAAGAAAAAAAGTTTTGCCTTTATTTATACTTTAATATTTATTTTATATTTAAAGAGGAGGTCCACTCTAAAAAAAAAAATATTAAAAGTCAGCAGCTACAAATACTGCAGCTGCTGACTTTTAATAAATGGACACTTACCTGTCCAGGGTGCCTGCGATGTCGGCAGCAGATGACGAGCAATCGCTCGTCTCTCGGCTGCCCCTGTCGCTTCACTGCCCGGTTCCCTACTGCGCATGTGCGAGTCGTGCTGCGTGTCTTCACTGGTCCCCATTGTGTTCGGGGAACTGTGTGTTTCCCAGAACACAACGGGGGGAGGGGCGGGCATCTGTGGCTAGCTGCAGCTAGCTATTCCCGGAAGTAGGTGCAGATACCTGGATTATATAGGAATCCGATGAGCGGAAGTTCCACTTTTGGGTGGAACTCTGCTTTAACCACTTCCGGACCGCCCACCTTCATTATATGGCAGCTCTTTGAAGTGGAATACTGTTTGGTATGGCAGCAGCTAGCTACCATAACCCCGGTATCCACTTCTTCAACGGGCGGTCCGCTTTAAGATAAAAGTGGTCTCAGCGGCAGATTCACAGTGAGATCACTTTTATCGGTGGTGGCAGAGGGCCCCTCCATACCAGAGCCATCGGCAGCGGCGGAGGCGATCGCGTCCTTTCTGCTGCTTGGCATGAGGCTGAGTGAGGGGAAGATGGCCCCCACCTGGCTCCATACCATTGCATATTCTCTAAATACTCTATATGTGCTGTCGATTACATTGAGTCAGGGCAGACTCCTAGCATGACCTGCACTCTCAGTCGAAAACAATGAATGGGGGACATGCCAGAGTGAAGACCCTAAAGTTGGATTCACAATAAACAGGGGTCATTCAAATATGAAGCCTCAGTCACCCGTAGCTCGACACCTGATGCTTCAAAAGCTACATGAGCTACTTTTGCGGCAGACTGGGTGTTTTTGACTCCATAGACTTCAAAGGGAACAGCAGTAAATGTTCAAATCAAGCGTTTTCTGGTGTATTTCAGTCATTCAGTGTTTAATTCAGTGTCCTTTAGCCTGTAAGAACTGTAAGAACTGTAAGAAAATCTTCTCTACTTAGTGCTTTCCATTGGCTAAAACAAAAACATCCGAAGCTTGAATGTACATGTAAAAGCCTTGAAATACTTTTCTAATATGTCCGCATATGCATGAAAAAATGCTCAAAAAAAAGCTCAAATAAAAATACCTGAAAATCCAATTAAAAATTGATAACCTGGAAGTACAAGAGACCCTCTAATCTTTGTACTGTAGGTTATTCGTTTTTAAGCCCACTCTTTTTAAATTATTACCACATCAAAAATTACAAAAGCATTTTGTGCTCGGAATGTATCATTTTTATGCTAATCAATGGTTAATTTTTCTATAAAAATTGTATTCTCAACATAAAACTTTTTTCTTAGTTTTGGATAAAATGGGGAAGAATGAGAACCCCACCATTATCTGGGGCTTTAGATTTATCCACACTTCCTGCCCTAATGCCAATTTTTTACCAAATAGCCAGGTGGTCTCTCCAACAGCAACACAGACAAAAATAAAAATATTTTTCTTTAATAAAGTGGCAAAGAACTAGAACTCATGTGAGATTTTTGTGAGCCCTCGTTGCAGGTTTTCGCCTACTTCTTCTCTGTTGAAACCGTTGTCAACAATACAAGAAGTGAGAGTAGTTTTCTTTAACCACTTCAATACAGGGCTTTTAAACACCCTTCCTTACCAGAGCACTTTTTGCGATTCGGCACTGTGTCGCTTTAACTAACAATTGCGCGGTCGTGCAGCGTTACACCCAAACAAAATTGTTTTCCCCCACAAATAGAGCTTTCTTTTGGTGGTATTTGATCACCTCTGCGGTTTTTATTTTTTTCGCTATAAACAAAAGAAGAGCGACAATTTTGAAAAAAAACACAATATTTTTTACTTTTTGCTAGAATAAATATCCCATTTAAAAAAAAAAAAAACTATTTTTTTCCTCAGTTTAGGCCGATACGTATTCTTCTACATATTTTTGCTAAAAAAAAATCGCAATAAGTGTATATTGATCGTTTGCGCAAAAGTTATAGCGTCTACAAAATAGGGGATAGATTTATTGAATTTTTTTTTTTTTTTTTACTAGTAATGGCGGCGATCTGCGATTTTTTTTTTGTGACTGCGACATTGCGGCGGACACTTCGGACACTTTTGACACATTTTTGGAACCATTCACATTTACACAGCGATCGTTGCTATAAAATTGCAGTGATTACTGTGTAAATGTGACTGGCAGGGAAGGGGTTAACACTAGGGGGCGCTGCAGGTGTTAATATGTGTTCCCTATAGGAGTGTGGGGGGAGGGGACTGAAGGGGAGGAGACCGATCATGTGTTCCTCCGTACTGGGATCCCATGATCGGTCTCCTCTCCGCTGACAGGACGTGGAGCTGTGTGTTTACACACACAGCTCCACGGTCCCGCACGGTCCCGTTGTTTTAACGGGCAATCGCGGGTGCCCGGCGGACATCGCGGCCGCCGGGCACTCGCACCGGGTCCCGAGCGATGCCGCAGGCGCGCGCACCCCCCAGGCGGCCCACCCAGGATGGGAGATCCACCTTGTGGGCGTCATATGACTATAAGGCAGTAATGAAGTGGTTAAGGAAGCCATGGAGACCAATAAAACCCAACACTTATAATTCTTCCCTATATTATCTAAAAAAAAAAAATAACGATTTTTGACTCAATATTTACTTGTTTACTTGAAAAGTATAAGAAAATGTAGACATTTAGTAATTTACTTAAAATGTCAGATCATCTAATTAAGTTCTAAAGAACTGTGAACAAAGGATACAATTAGGGATCTACAAATACTAAAAGAAATCGCAACCAGCTGAATAAAAATTGAACTAACCAATGACACAACAAATCTCTTAATTCACTCCCTGGACATCTCTTGCCTCCACTACTGCAACTCCCTCCTCATTGGCTTAACTCTACATAGTCCATCACCTCTTCAATCCATCATGAATGCTGCTGCCAGACTCATCCCCCTTACCAATCGCTTTGTGTCTGCTACTCCTCTCTGTCAATCCCTCCACTGGCTTCTGCTCACCCAACAAATTAAATTCAAAATACTCACAACTACTTACAAAGCCATCCACAATTTATCCCCCAGCTACATCATAGCCTAGTCTCTAAATTCCAACCTATTCGTTCTCTTCGTTCCTCTCAAGACCTTCTGCTCTCTAGCTCCCTCGTCACCTCCTACCATGCTCGCATCCAGGACTTTTCCAAAGCCTCTCCAATCCTATGGAATTCCTTACCCCAATCTGTCCGCTTATCTCCTACTCTATTAGCTTTTAGATTTTCTCCATCAGCTCACCCCCCACAGTTATTACCTTTTGTTCCACTTGACCCTCCCTTCTAAATTGTAAGCTCTAACGAACAGGGCCCTCTGATCCCTCCTGTATTCATTTGTATTGTAAGTGTACTGTCTGCCCTTATGTTGTAAAGCGCTGCGCAAACTGTTGGCGCTATATAAATCCTAAAAAACAGTAATTAATCTGCGCTTAGGAAAGACCAATGGTATGCGGCCTCCCCTAATTGGACCCCCTAAGGAGCCAAAAGATAATATAAAAGTAACTACAGGGGGTAGTAGCGCTCCCTAGTGGTAAAGTAAACGCAGTTGGAGCGCACGCTGCAGAACGGCTTCCTTGCTTGTATTTAGTGGATTTATACCAGGTTAAAACCCTTTTAGGGTAAAACTGTTCGATTTTGTTTTTATTTGTCTATTTTAAATAAAAGCACCCGGTTTTTGAACTTACTACGCTATGAGATCCCTTTATATTTCTCCCCTGTGAGGATCTATTTGTCCTGAATGCTGAAACTAGTTGCAGTGCCAATGCGGACCACCAGGGCACTGAGTGTGACCCCCCATAAAGGATCCAGGAGCTGGAGAGGACCTAGGAGCTGAGTGGACACTGAGGGGAGTTTGGAAAGCGGCACCTGACGGACCACCCACAGGTCTCTATACACTCCTGTTACCCCTGCAGCCGTAGTGCAGTCTGGTGAGTGGGGGACCTTAACCACTTTCAGACCGGACCAATTTGCAGCCAAAGGACCAGGCCCCTTTTTGCGATTCGGCACTGCGTCGCTTTAACTGACAATTGCGCGGTCGTGCGACGTGGCTCCCAAACAAAATTGACGTCCTTTTTTTCCCACAAATAGAGCTTTCTTTTGGTGGTATTTGATCGCCCCTGCGGTTTTTATTTTTTTGCGCTATAAACAAAAATAGAGCGACAATTTTGAAAAAAATGCATTATTTTTTATTTTTTGCTATAATAAATATCCCCCAAAAAATATATAAAAAAACATTTTTTTTTTCCTCAGTTTAGGCCGATACGTATTCTTCTACATATTTTTGGTAAAAAAAATCGCAATAAGCGATTATTGATCGGTTTGCGCAGAAGTTATAGCGTTTACAAGATAGGGGATAGTTTTTATAGCATTTTTATTAATATTTTTTTTTTATTATTAATGGCGGAGATCTGCGATTTTTTTTGTGACTGCGACATTATGGCGGACACATCGGACATTTTTGACACATTTTTGGGACCATTGTCATTTTTACAGCAATTAATGCATTTAAATGCATTGATTTCTGTATAAATGACACTGACAGTTTAGGGGTTAACCACAAGGTGGCAGTGTAGGGGTTAAGTATGCCTAGGGGTGTTTTTTTTTACTGTGGGGGGGCGTGGCTGTCAGCTAGTGAATGCTGATCTCTGCTCCAATCACAGGGAGCAGAGATCGGCGTCACTAGTTGCTAGGCAGAACGGGGAGATGCTGTTTATCTCGGCATCTCCCCGTTCAGCCGCTCCGTGAGACGATCGTGGGAGTCCCCGCGGCGATCGAGTCCGCGGGGACCGCGGCCGGACTCACGGGGGTCCCGACCGGCGCGGGAGCGCGCCGCTCCCGGCGCGCTCCCGATGGCACGGACAGGCTAAAGGAGGGACGTATATATACGCCCTCCTGCCTGTACGTGCCATTCTGTCGACGTATATCGTCGTGCGCCGGTCGGCAAGTGGTTAAGGGGCAGCACCAAGTCACCTGATTACAAAAGCAGCAAAGTCACCAAAGTCACCGTTCACTGAACTTTGTTTTTTCTGTTTTTTCTTTTTTTCTTCTTTTTTTCCAGATTTTTTCTGTTTTTATCAAATTTTTTGTTTACAAATCACTTGGAGGATTTATTGGACTTTTTGCAAGAGTGTATGAATTAAGCCATATAACACATGGGAATAATCACTCCCTTTGCCGCCCCAAGGCCGGGTCCTTCACTGCCGCCCCAAGGCCGGGTCCTTCAATGCCGCCCCCTCAACACACACACACCGCCATTCTCGTCCTTTATCAATGACTGCTACAATAGATCAATTAAAAACATATCTCCACACACGAGAACACTGAAAAACACTGTGTGTATAGCACCGTCTTCATACTTGCTGTTAAACGCTGACTATTGTTGACATAAATTTTTAGACGCTTCTTTGGAGCCTTCCTTGTTGGAGCCTCCCCTTGGAGTGGTATCCATTAATACCTGCAAGCGCCACATTTTTTACGTATTTAACATTACAGAAGATGGTCAGAGACTGGAGACACATTACAGAAGATGGTCAGAGACTGGGGACACATTACAGAAGATGGTCAGAGACTGGGGACACATTACAGAAGATGGTCAGAGACTGGGGACACATTACAGGAGATGGTCAGAGACTGGGGACACATTACAGGAGATGGTCAGAGACTGGGGACACATTACAGAAGATGGTCAGAGACTGGGGACACATTACAGGAGATGGTCAGAGACTGGGGACACATTACAGGAGATGGTCAGAGACTGGGGACACATTACAGAAGATGGTCAGAGACTGGGGACACATTACAGGAGATGGTCAGAGACTGGGGACACATTACAGAAGATGGTCAGAGACTGGGGACACATTACAGGAGATGGTCAGAGACTGGGGACACATTACAGAAGATGGTCAGAGACTGGGGACACATTACAGAAGATGGTCAGAGACTGGGGACACATTACAGGAGATGGTCAGAGACTGGGGACACATTACAGAAGATGGTCAGAGACTGGGGACACATTACAGGAGATGGTCAGAGACTGGGGACACATTACAGAAGATGGTCAAAGACTGGGGACACATTATAGGAGATGGTCAGAGACTGGGGACACATTACAGAGATGGTCAGAGACTGGGGACACATTACAGGAGATGGTCAGAGACTGGGGAAACATTACAGGAGATGGTCAGAGACTGGGGACACATTACAGAAGATGGTCAGAGACTGGGGACACATTACAGAAGATGGTCAGAGACTGGGGACACATTACAGGAGATGGTCAGAGACTGGGGACAAATTACAGAAGATGGTCAGAGACTGGGGACAAATTACAGAAGATGGTCAGAGACTGGGGACACATTACAGAAGATGGTCAGAGACTGGGGACACATTACAGAAGATGGTCAGAGACTGGGGACACATTACAGAAGATGGTCAGAGACTGGGACACATTACAGGAGATGGTCAGAGATTGGGGACACATTACAGGAGATGGTCAGAGACTGGGGACAGATGACAGGGGGGGGGTGCTAGATGAGTCCGCTGGTGGGGGGGGAGGGTGCTAGATGAGTCCGCTGGCTGGGGGGGGGGAGGGTGCTAGATGAGTCCGCTGGGGGGGGGAGGGTGCTAGATGAGTCCGCTGGCGGGGGAAGAGGGTGGTAGATGAGTCCGCTGGCGGGGGGAGGGTGTTAGATGAGTCCGCTGGCGGGGGAGGGTGCTAGATGAGTCCGCTGGCGGGGGAGGGTGCTAGATGAGTCCGCTGGCGGGGGGAGGGTGCTAGATGAGTCCGCTGGGGGGAGGGTGCTAGATGATTCCGCTGGCGGGGGGAGGGTGCTAGATGAGTCCGCTGGCGGGGGGAGGGTGCTAGATGAGTCCGCTGGCGGGGGAGGGTGCTAGATGAGTCCGCTGGCGGGGAGGGTGCTAGATGAGTCCGCTGGTGGGGGGAGGGTGCTAGATGAGTCCGCTGGGGGGGGGAGGGTGCTAGATGAGTCCGCTGGTGGGGGAGGGTGCTAGATGAGTCCGCTGGTGGGGGGAGGGTGCTAGATGAGTCCGCTGGTAGGGGGGGAGGGTGCTAGATGAGTCCGCTGCTGGATGAGTCCGCTGGGGGGGGAGGGTGCTAGATGAGTCCGCTGGCGGGGAGGGGGGAGGGTGCTAGATGAGTCCGCTGGTGGGGGGAGGGTGCTAGTTCAGTTTGTGGGGTGGGAGGGTGCTAGTTGAGTTTGTTGGGGGGGGGGGAGGGTGCTAGATGAGTTTGTTGGGGGGGGGGGGAGGGTGCTGGATGAGTTTGCTGGGGGGGGGAGGGTGCTGGATGAGTCTGCTGGGGGGGGGGGTGCTAGAGAAGTTTGCTGGGGGGGGAGGGTGCTGGATGAGTCTGCTGGTGAGGGGGGGGGGGGGGGGTGCTAGAGAAGTTTGCTGGGGGGGGGGGGAGGGTGCTGGATGAGTCTGCTGGTAGGGGGGGGGGTGCTAGAAAAAAGACGCCACTGCAAAATTTTAAATATCATGATGACATCATTAATTAATAAATTTGCCTTACTTCAGGCAGATCTTTGCCACTATTCGGGGGTGGGGTGTTTCTGAAGCACATCTCTTCTTCTGTTCTCTGCAGCCTGCACTCCTCCGTAATCCTAGCAGGTCACGTGCGACGTGACGTTCTTGACGCCGGGCCCCTGCCTCTGAGAGACTCCTGGGAGGTGGGAGTTGTAGTCCGGCTGCGCTCACACCTCCAGTAACTTTAGTGCAGCCGGACTACATCTCCCACAATGCAGCGCTGCCAGCGCAGGTGTATCAAACTAGCCAATCAGCGGCCGCCGCGGCCGACATGCAGAGACTCCTGGGAGGTGGAAGTTGTAGTCCGGCTGCGCTCACATCTCCAGTAACTTTAGTGCAGCCGGACTACATCTCCCACAATGCAGCGCTGCCAGCAAACTAGACAATCAGCGGCCGCCGCCGAGATGCACTAAAAAAAAAAAAAAAAAAAAAACGTTTAAAAGATAATGTACTACGCTCACCTGCCGCCCCTGCCCCACTGCCGCCCCGAGGCCTGGCCTCGGTGGCCTTGTGGGGAATCCGGCCCTGACTGTGTGTGTAATTACCTAGTGGTACTTTATACACACATACGGCTCTGGAATCAGACTGGTTTACACGTGGAGGATTGCACTTTCACCTGGAGGTGATACCGGGTGCACACCATTTGTATTGTAGTGTGAGGTTATCACCTGGTTAGTTACGGTATACACTGTGCACCATTTGGCATACCAACCGTGGGTGGCCGACTGGTGTTATTAATTTATCATTTTTCAATTTGTGTGTTGGATCACTATACTGCTATATAAATCCTGTATAATAATAATAATACAAGTATGTTTATTGTAACCTGGAGCACTCAGCAGAGGACCCAAGGCAAGTGCCCTAGGTACCAGGGTCTAGCAACAACCCCACTGATTAGCACTTACTGTAGACAATATTAGTATTAGTGCAAACCGCTAATATACTAAGAAAAAAGGCTAATTGTGAGCCAGCAGTCTGTGGCAGGCAACATTTAAAGCTGAAATCCAGGCTGATGTAAGAGATACAAATTCATGAAGCTATATACTCATTACTATAGCATTAAATGTATTGTTTAAATGTAAGCAGTACCTGAACTTGATTTGGTTTCATCATTTTTCAACCATTTGTACAGAAGTGCTCAGGCTGGGAGAGGCAGAAGCAGCACAGTCAGTTGTGTTGGAATGCTCATGTGCTAACAAAGAGCATTCTAATAGAACCAGAGTGAGATAGGGATTAGCTCATCAGTTTTCTGATTCTGTAGGAATGCTGTGTAAATCTCAGGGCTGGATGGATGTAAGCATAATTGATTTGGCAGGTAAAGCAGTTCCTATGCAAAATATGTTTTTATGTTCTGTTCTTTATGTTCTGTATTTAGCTGCTTGCCTGAAGTTCAGATTTATAAAGTCATTTTAACTTTTTAAATTTTAGTTGAAAATAGATAAAATTACTATCTGTTTTTAGGGGTGCGGGGGAGATGCACCATATGTACCATGGAGAATTTCTGCACTTTCCGTAGCTACATACCACCGAAAAAAAATGCATACATGAACCATAAGCTAAATTAGCTTAAAGTGGTTCTAAAGGCAGAAGGTTTTTTTTTTACCCTAATGCATTCTCTGCATTAACCGATTCCCACCCGGCCTCTCTTCGATCCAGGTGGAAGTCATATGACATTGGCTCACAAATCAGCAGAAGTCATTGGCTCCTGCTGCTGTCAATCATAGCCAGTGAGAAGGAGAGCGAGGGGTGGAGCCAAGCCATGCTCTGTGTGTGAATGGACAATGTCTATTCACAGGAGTGTGCCACTCAAGTGCCCTCATTGTAAGAGGCTTGCTGTTAGGGGCACTCGGCAGGGGGTAGGAACCAGGACCGTCAGCAGGGGACCCAAAAAGAAGAGGATTGGGGCTACTCTGTGAAAAAACATTGGCCAGAGCAGTTAAGTATAACATGTTTGTTATTTTTTAAAAAAAGTGTATAACCTTTAGAATCACTTTAAACTAGATAAAGGGCAGTTAAAAGCATTACTTGAAACTATTGTTGTTTTCCTTAGAGGTGACGAAGGCAGCTGGAGTCTAAAGGCAAACTGTCTAATTTTATGTTAGGCCTAAAGCAAATGTCTCCACCTGAGATCATTTCTCACCTTGCCTTATGGCAGATTTCACCCAGTCTATCATTGATACTATATCAGTACCTTACGCTTTGTTCAATAATTGTTGTTTCTTGATAACGTACCTGGTGTGAGAATCACAACTGCCGTGAGCAGTGCATACTCTTCCTCAGTCATCTTCAGCTCCCCGACACTCTTATAAAAACTGAACATAGGATTTATGTAATCATGAGAAATACCTAGAAAAAAAAATAGTAGACTGCTTTTTCTTCAGAGTTATTTTTCTTTACACTTTCATGATCTATAAATATATAAACATAGACTGGATGTACTACGTATGAAAAAGACTTGATGTGAAAGTTGTAAGCTACCGATCTGATATTTACTTATAGCAAGAACAAAACTGTAATGAAAATGTCATTTAGTGATTAAATACCTTGATAAACAACCCTCTTTTCCAACCCAAAAAACGTTGTTTCATCCTTTGGGCCATCACAGCCAACATATTTTTTATGGTATTTACTTACAAAAATTGTCTCCAGTCCGAATTGTGTACATCTGCTTTCTAGGCATCTGAGATCCAGTATCAAATTGAGAATGGGCTTTCCCTTCTTTTTGCCGTGTAATCTGACAAGGTTGTTCTCTTTCTATACTTTCTTTCTATACTTAACAAGTGTTATGGCAATGTGCGCTGCTATGAGTTGTTTAACCAATAAAATATTCCACACTATTAGCATGTGATCAAACATATAAATAAATTAAATATTTGGCGCCCTCCACACTTAAGTACAAAATACTGCAGCTGCTGACTTAAAATGGACACTTACCTGTCCCGGGTCCAGCGATGCGGGGGAACGAGACCCCCCCCCCTCGTTCCCCGCTCCTCTCGTGGCGCCGGCATTCTTAATGTGGGCACCCGGCTGTGGCTTCACAATGCATGCGCGAGCGGCGCCGTGCACCGTGATTCGAGGCTCACTCATCTGGGACACATGACAGGTCCCAGATGACATAGATACCTTTTTTTTTTCCTATTTTTTTTTTCTTTTTATAATGATTTTTAAGTTTAAATGTGTGTATATATAGACACCTTATATAGATTGTTTAGTGATATCCATAATTGAATAAACGCAACTAAAATTTTATGAATATAGAAAATATATACAACCACCACCATAAATCAATCATTAATATAGTGTTCATAAGTGCCACCCTATAGTTATTAACCATATACAGTATTGTGATCCACACTTATAATAAGTGCTTTTCTAGTGATGGGTCACTAGATATCCCCCTGCGGAAGCCACGTGACCCTGTGGCGCAACACGTAGGGGAGGGGCTCTGATTCACTAGACCTCTGTAACTCTAAACATGTAATCTGTAAAAAAAACTTTTCGCCTATGGAGATTTTTAAGTACTGAAGTTTGGTGCCATTCCACGAGTGTGCGCAATTTTAAAGCGTGACCGGTTAGGTATCTATTTACTTGGCGTAACATCATCTTTCACATACAAAAAAAAAATTATACAAAAAAAATCAGGTTATCTTTAGTGTTTTATATTTTTTTAATATTCATGAAACATAAAAAAAAAAGAAAACGCGTTTGAAAAATCACTGCGCAAATACAGTGTAACATAAAAAGTTGCAACAACCATCATTGTATTCCATAGGTTGTCTGCTAAAACAATATATATATAATGTTTGGGGGTTCTGAGTAATTTTCTAGCAAAAAAATGATGATTATTACATGTAGGAGAGAAGTGTCAGAATTAGCCTGGGTGGCAAGGGGTTAATTACCATAACTAATATACAAATAATTATTATATATTGTAAAATAAGAGTACTAATGCGCAAAACAATAATGAAAAAAGGGGGGGGGGGCGACTAATGAATAGCTGCCAACATATAAGGTGTTCCCACACTAAAAACAAATATAAAAGAATAATGTGGTGCTTACTCAGTGCTAATAAAAAAATATATAATAAACAAGTCTGCTAAAAAGTAGACAATGGAAATTCAAATTCAAGGAAGAAAATCTTTATATAAAAAATGTTCATAAAAAATTAGCAAATATGCAATATCTTGAAAATAAGTAACTTTCATGAAAAATGTGCAAATAATCTTCGAAGATAAAGTGCAAGATGCGCCAAAGTGATAATTAGTGCAAAAAATCATGTCCAATTAAGGATAATAGATAACAGTTCAAAAGATAATAAAGTGCTTGTGCGTAACCACTTGCCGACCAGCCGCCGCAGTTGCACTGTGGCAGAAAGGCACGGCTGGACGAAACAACGTTATGATCACCGCCGGGCTCCCGCGATCGTTGCTGACACACAGAGAACCAGGATCTGTGTGTGTAAACACACTGTTTCCGGTTCTTTGAGGGGAGAAGAGACAGATCGTCTGTTCATACAGAGTATGAACAGCGATCTCTGTCATCTCCCCTACACAGTCCCCTCCTCCCTTCAGTTAGAATACACACTAGGGAACATAATTAACCCCTTGATCGCCCCCTAGTGTTAACCCCTTCCCTGGCAGTGACATTTTTACAGTAATCAATGCATTTTTATAGCACTGATCACTGTATAAATGCCAATGGTCCCAAAAATGTGTCAAAATTGTCCGATGTGTCTGCTATAATGTCGCAGTTCTGCTAAAAATTGCAGATCGCCGCAATTACTAGTAAAAAAAAAAAAAATTATAATAAAAATGCCATAAAACTATAACTTTTGCACAAACCAATCAATATACGCTTATTGCGATTTTTTTTTACCAAAAATATGTAGAAGAATACATATCGGCCTAAACTGAGGAAAAAAATTGTTTTTTGTATATTTTGTGGGATATTTATTATAGCAAAAATTAAAAAATATTGTGTTTTTTTAAAAATTTTCGCACTTTTTTTTGTATATAGCGCAAAAAATAAAAAACGCAGAGGTGATCAAATACCACCAAAAGAAAGCTCTATTTATGGGAAAAGTAGGACGTCAATTTTGTTTGGGTGCAATGTCGCACAACCGCGCAATAGTCAGTTAAAGAGACGCCATGTCCGAATCGCAGAAAGTTCTCTGGTCAGGAAGGGGGTAAAATCTTCCGGGGCCAAAGCGGTTAAATTGAAAGTTACTGCTTGTGTTTTAATAACTTGCACTGAATTACTACACCATGCCCCCCCCCCCCCCACTTTTATTGCATGTAATCTGCATTTGATGAGCCTGGAAACTGATCCCTTTACTGGTGTTGTCTTGTCTTGGATACTTCTGGAAACTAATCGATTGCTGTGGAATCAGTACTCCATCCAGCTTGACTTGACCTGTAGGGGCCTCCATATGAGGTGAGAGGCTGGGGCAAACTAATAGCGCACAGCGGATGGTGGAAACACTTGGATGAATTGGATTTCCTTGTTTTTTTGTACACACACTTTATTATCTTTTGAACTGTTTATCTGTTATCCGTAATTGGACACGATTATTTGCACTAATTAGCACTTTGGCGCATCTTGCACTTGATCTTCGATTATTTGCACATTTTCATGAAAGTTACTTATTTTGATGATATTGCATATTTGCTAATTTATGATGAAAATTTTTTTTATATGAACATTTTCTTCTTTAATTATTATATATTGTTTTTAAGGTAATTTACTATATTTTCAAAAACTGTACTCAAGCAGGGGGCTTAACGGACAAATTACTGAAGTTTGAAGTTATAACTTCAAACCAGTAATTTCACAGTAAATAGATAAATAATAAATTATTATCTTATAACGTATGACATATTAATATATGATTTAGCTTGATTATAACAGTACCTTTTCAACAGCAGCAGATTCTTATTCTCCCTCTTAACTGTGTGAGAAAAACATGGGATTGTGGGTAAATCTTATACCCATAAACCCATGTATTTCCGTCTAGTTAAGAGGGCTGGGCTGGAA
Organism: Lithobates sylvaticus; assembly: GCA_028564925.1. NCBI lineage: Eukaryota > Metazoa > Chordata > Amphibia > Anura > Ranidae > Lithobates > Lithobates sylvaticus. The sequence goes on from CM053029.1 coordinate 352,728,313, forward strand.
AGGAGCATGTGTCTTTTAGACACATGCTTCTTCTATGACACTGCAGTGAGAGGCGTGCCTCCACTGCAGAATTTTTATTGGACAGCTTGGGCCAATGGTACTTTACCCGAAGACTCCAAGCTGTCCATTGAGCTCAGTGCCTCTGACAAGAAGTGAGGAGAGGCACTGTGAGCTCATCCTCTCAGTCTGCTGCAAACAGAGTGTGCCAGCTTGTATTTAAACTGGCTGCTCTGTATGTATGTATTTATTTTTATTTATGTTCATGGCAGGTGAGGCTCTGCCTCCTCTGACTGCACCTCCCTGGTGGATGCCGAGGACTAGCGATCTGTGGCAAAATAGCACCCTGGAATTTTACACTGGTGTACACAGCAATTGTTACATGCGTTTACAGTTTGGTGCACTGGAAGCACCTTTTAAATGTGAGTGTTTTACTTGTAGTTTTTAGAAATAGTGTGTTTTAAAGATAAAGCACAGTTGGATTTTTTTATATATATATATATATTTGCATGGCTGACTGGAGGAACTAGTAGGAGGAGGAGGAAGCAATTCTGCCATTTGGTTCCAGGAAAAGCAATTCCAGTTCCCTTGGAAGGGACAAAAGCATTATTAGATCATATCATTTTATATGATCCATTATCCCAGGTGAGACCATAATCGGTGGAGGGATTGAGCACAGCATGAAGCACGTGTGATACGGAAATAGTGACCCATCACTAGAAGAGCACTTATTATAGTGTGGATCACAATATATGGTTTATGACTATAAGGCAGCACTTATGGACACTATATAATTGATTCATTTACAGCGTGGTTTTTTATATATATATATATATATATATATATATTATATATATATATATATATATATATAATGACTATATTTATAAAATTTTCATTGTGTTACTTTAATTATGGATGTCACTAAACAATTTATTTAGGGTGTCTACGCACTACATTGGTAGTGGTAAGATGTCCTCTTTCTATAGCTCTTTTCAGCATAACCTTATATAAAGCCATGGAATTGGTGACGACATACTGGTGGCTTTCATTAGACCGTACTAACTTTACAAGGTTACTATGGTCAAATTAGTTAGACACTGAAGTTAATCACTGAAGTACCACTGGTTCCCATTAGATGGCACCATATGCTCAAGTACTGACTGTGCTTAAAAAAAAGAAAAAAAAAAAAAGTCTGTAAGGAATAAAAGCAATTGCTTATTTATATGGTTTGGTTTTATTACTTTCCTCCAAACCCCCTCCATCCATTTTTTTCTCCCCCCTCCTTTTTATCTAATTTTTTTTCTCTTTCTGATACTGTTAACAATAATTAGCATTCAAATTTACATAATATAAAAACATTGGCATTTGTTTTTTGTTATGCTGTCTACTGCCCGAAAATTAGCTTCCTATGGAGATTATGTTATACAAATTTGGATTTGAATTTTATTCTATTGTATCACAATCAGGCTTATTTTTCAGCCAGAGCGCAGGGGTTGTCTGTGAGCCGCCCCATTGGCTGGTTTGTTGTTTACAGGCTGGGTGGATGGGTTGAATCTAGTGATATCCCAGATTGATGCTGCTTTCGCCAGGCTTCTGCCCAGAGCCCAGGGTGTGCATTAGATCATACCCTACTCTGTGAGGCTGAGCTATATACCCTGATCTGTGATGCTGAGCTATATACCCCAAACTGTGAGGCTGAGCTATATACTCCGATCTGTGAGGCTGAGCTATATTCCCTGATTTGTGAGGCTGAGCTATATACCCTGATCTGTGAGGCTGAGCTATATACTCCGATCTGTGAGGCTGAGCTATATACCCTGATCTGCGGGGCTGAGCTATATGCTCTGATCTGTGAGGCTGAGCTATATGCTCTGTCCTGTGATGCTTGGGCTGTATGCTCCTGTCTTGTGATTCTGGGGCTGTATAATCTGTCCTGTGATACTGAGCTGTATACGCCTATGGGTGGAAGCAAGTAGAATAGTAGTAGTAAATAATAGGGGTTCTGCAGAACAATGTAAGCTGCCTATATTTTGTTCAGAATCCCCCCATTTTTGCCCATTTCAACCAGATCATGCAATTCCTCTTTGTACTGAAACATAGCATCTCTGGTCAATAACTAATAAGTCTTCCGATCACTCAACAAACCATTTCTGCTTGATAATAAGGTTTATTGAGCACCACTAGGCCCCCTTTATCCACAGGACGTATGACGATTTCTTTATACAAAGAAGCTATACCATTTTTAATATATTGGGGATCTGACACTTTTTAAATTTTTAATTCATCAAGATCTCTAGATACCATATATTTAAAAACTTCACAATATTTATTATTATTTAAAGGGTTAAATGTAGACTTGTTTCACAAATTAGAGTGGGCCCTTTCAGATGGAGTCACCGTCCTGGTGATGAGATTAGATAAAAATACTTTTTAATATTTAGACTACGCATATACTTCTGTAAACTGATATAAGTTTGAAATGTGTTTAAATTTCATACTGGGGCAAATTTCAGCCCTTTATCCAATACCCGTGTCTCATCTTCACTAAGGGGGATACCACTTAAATTAACTATACTTGCACCTACTGCGGCCTTTGCCTTTTGTAATCTCCTACCCCCTCTCCGTCTTTTCTTTTCCGTTGCTGGCCTTGATTGTTGTTTGAATTTTGAGGGGAATTCCTCAGAATTTGTCAGGAATTCCTCAGGAGTTGTCTATATGCTGGAGTGCAATTGTGGTCTCCAGTATATAGGCAGGACATCTAGGGAACTTCATGTCAGATTGGGAGAGCATGTGAATAATGGACTAAAGACGCATAATGTTTCTAGGTATTTTAAACTTTTTAATAATCGTGACCTCAGGGGCTTGACATTCTGGGGTATTGAGAAGGTCAAAAGACACTGGAGAGGAGGCCATTTTATTAGACAATTGAGCTGCAGGGATTGAATATTGAATATTTGAAACCAAGGTGGGTGTCCCTGCTGGCTTGAATGTCGATTTTTGATTTAAATTGCTTTATTTCTGATCGTTAAGTTTGGATAATTTTTATTTGTATATTTTATGGATATATTATTGGATATATTTGTAAAAGATGGCCGCGGATGACGTTTTTAGTTTTTTTTAGTTTTTTTTATATATAACAAATTAATTTATTTTATATATAATGAATACATTTTTTCTATTTTGGATTATTGATATTCATTTTATTATCTTGGTAGTTTTATTGGCCATTTTAACAGGCATGAAAACCCTTTTCTTTAAAGAAGCCTATCCTGCTTCTAACACTGTTTTACTTCCTCCATCAGCTCATCCCCCACAGCTATTACCTTTTGTATCAATAGACCCTTCTTTTTTAGATTTTGCGTACAAGGGGGGCGACCAAATGCGCAAACCAACAAGGGAAAATATTAGATAAAAATATATAATAAATATATTCAATCAAAAGCAACAACTGCCACAGCCACCATTAAAGTGTTCCCACACCAATAATAAATGAAAATAGTAAAAAATGTGGCGCTTGCAAATATTAAATATACAATAAGAGTATAGTAAAAATGTGGCGCTTGTAAATAGATAGGATACCAAACCTAAGGGGGGGCTCCGAAGAGTGGTTCCCAAAAAGCATCAGAGGATTAATAGCTAAAACATCAGTGTATAGCAGCAAAGTAATTAAATAGTGCTATACAAATAAGAGGTAATCAATAAATAAATACCTAAATAAATAATTAGAGTGCATCCAATGGTGAAAGAATAAAAATAACTGTGCAGAATAAATAATAAAGTGCATCCAATATAATTCCTATAAAAACACAATTTTCATAAATTGCAATCAATAATTCATGCAATAAATAATCTGTGAAAAGAAATAGCAAAATATTCCAAGCAATATTAAGTGAATACGCAAGTACTGGTGCAAAAATTATATAAATAGTGACCAATAACCTGTGCAAACTGAGCATGTGCAAAATTGCCAAGAGCAGTGCAAAAAACAAATGCAATAAACAAATGAAATATATCTGATACTGTGGTAGTCCAAAATAATCAAAGGTAATTGTGCTCAAATTCAAAAACATCCTGTGCACTCCAGATTGCTAGTGCTGACACAGCTTCCATACACAATGCAATCGCTTATGTGAATCAATGTCTCTGTGTAGTGAATCCTCCAAGCAGTTCTCTAGCAGTTAGCAGTGATCTCCTTCATGCATTTCCAATGTGCCAATCCTAGGTGTTTCCCCCAGCCTCTTACCTCTAGGTAAGGAGTAAACAGTTTTTTCCTGGGCATTCCCCAGGCTTTGTTGTTATCTGCTTTAGCCTTCCAATGCCTCTTACTGCGATAGCCAGCTGTAGATGGGGGCGGTGGCGATTTTTTGTTATCACATAGTGTTTGTATTGGTCCAGCAACGCACCAACACCTTTGCAGCCATTGTGCTATCTGCTGGGGGTTTGGTGTGCTCCTGCACTTTTAGGAAGGGGTGGCTCCCCTTCAGTCCACCTGCCCTCATCTACCCATTAGAATGTATGTGCCTCCACTGTGGGGACACTCTTAGTTTAGTGTTAGGACCACAGATATCAGGGTGCCTTGACGAGGCTCTGTGGCTTACGCATGCGTTTGCAAATGCGTGCGGACTAAACCCCTGTTTTTAACGCATATTGTTAGACAGGTTAATTTGGTTGTCTGCAAGCTGGTGGTAAGTAGGCTTGTTTTTTTCCTGGGCATTCCCCAGGCTTTGTTGTCATCTGCTTTAGCCTTCCAATGCCTCTTACTGCGATAGCCAGATGTAGATGGGGGCGGTGGCGAGTTTTTGTTATCACATAGTGTTTGTATTGGTCCAGCAACGCACCAACACCTTTGCAGCCATTGTGCTATCGGCTGGGGGTTTGGTGTGCTCCTGCACCTTTAAGAAGGGGTGGCTCCCCCCAGTCCACCTGCCCTCATCTACCCATTAGAATGTATGTGCCTCCACTGTGGGGACACTCTTAGTTTAGTGTTAGGACCACAGATATCAGGGTGCCTTGATGAGGCTCTGTGGCTTACGCATGCGTTTGCAAATGCGTGCGGACTAAACCCCTGTTTTTAACGCATACTGTTAAGCCCCATACACACGATCGGACTTTTTCATGGATTCTGTCCGATCGGACAATGTTGTTGAAAAATCAGACCGTGTGTATGCACCATCGGACAGTGTACGTCGGATTGTCCGACGGACAAAGTCTTATCTCCTGCTGGAAAGATTTGCCGACAACACGGTCCGATCACACCAAATCCGATCGTGTGTACGGTTGTCCGACCGGACAAAGTGCTACGCATGCTCAGATCACATTACAAGACCAAAGCTATTGGCTACTAGCCTCTACGTAGTCCCGTCGTAGGCAACAAACGTCACCACGTTCAGAATGATCGGATTTTCCGACAACTTTGTCCGACCGTGTGTACGCAAAACCAACATCAGACAAAGTATGACGGACAGGATCCGACCGACCTGGTCCGCGGATTGTCCGACCGTGTGTATGGGGCTTTAGACAGGTTAATTTGGTTGTCTGCAAGCTGGTGGTAAGTAGGCTTGTTTTTTTCCTGGGCATTCCCCAGGCTTTGTTGTTATAAGGAGTAAACAGCCTTACACTGAAACAGATCTCCTCCAAGATAGCGTCCTTACCAGCGTCTCACCACCTCAGTGTCTCACCACCTCTCCAGGTGACCAATGGACATAGGGGCAGAAAGAGGGAAGGACTCCATTGTGCAGTATACAAACGGATTTTATTTAAACAAAAGTAAAAACTTACAGTTGTAGAATTTTAAAACCAGCGGTAGTTAGAAAAGTGTACATCTAGTACATTTTTAGCAATCAGGTCCCTCAGAGTGGGATCCTGTCTGTAAATAATTTTGGGTTTCTCGGGTAATACTATCCCTAAGTGTCTATCAGATTTTACAATATTCCAGTGTTTTTTGAAGATTTTTTCTGTTTGTTTGTGCTGTATGGTATGGTCCATCACGAAGGGTACAGCATCTGTGTAGCCTTTATTTTTGGCTTTATCTTCAATTAATATTTTTCTGTCCATAGCAGTAACATCTTCTATTTTTTCTTTAATAAAATTGTGCTTATAACCTTTCTGGATAAACCTCTTACCAATGAACTCTGCCTGTTTGATAAAAACCTTGGGTTTTGTGCAATTTCTTCTTAACCTGATAAGTTGTCCTTTTGGTATATTATTAAGCCAGGGAGCAAAATGGCAGCTGTCTAAAGGTAGGTAACTATTCCTATCAACCTGTTTAAAGTGCGTCTGTGTCACAAGTTTCCTTCTTCTTTAGAGATCTCTAGATCCAAGAAATGGATTTTTTTTTTTCATCACTTATCTCCCATGTGAGTTTGATGTTCTTGGTGTTTGTGTTCAGGTTAAAACCAAAATCCATCAAGCTTTCCCTGTCGCCTGCCCAAATTACAATAATATCATCAATGAATCTCTTAAAAACCTGATTGCTAAAAATGTACTAGATCCCCCTCCGGAGAAAAAGTTCTCGTTCTTTGAGGGAAAAGGTTTTTACCCGTGTAAAACCTGTTACACCTGTAGACACACAAAAGAGAGTAAAAAGAAGAAATTAAGTTTTAAGTCTACAGCAACAGGAAAGGAGTACCAAATCAAGGACTCTATATCATGTAGAACAGAAGGGGTAGTGTACCTCCTGGAGTGTCCGTGTCATATCCGTTGGGAGGACTAAGAGAGAACTTTGGTTCAGATTAAGGGAACACACCCAGAATATAAAAAATGGCTATCCCAAACATAGCTTATCTAGGCATTACGATCAGGTCCACAATAGAGACCCCGCCTCACTTATGGTATGGGGTATTGAGAAATACAAACCCCATTGGAGGGGGATAATAAAATTAGGAAATTAAGCCAGGCTGAATCTCGGTGGATTCATGAGCTGCATACATTATTTCCTTTAGGACATAACGTTGAGTTTGATCTTAATTGTTTTATATCTAATTATTGATCTTGCCCCTTGTGCCTGGTTTTATATGTCTATTTATTGGCCCTTTTTACCTTTGAATTGTTGCTTGGTCTGTGGCTTTTATTAATTGATTATTATTGGCCGTACAGTACTTTATTTGCTTTTAAGTATAATTTTTTAATTTTCATTCTTTTAATATATTTTATTATGATGGTTTTATCAGAAGTCTAGCACTGGCCTGTTTATCATAAGAATTTTCAATATCCCATGAAGGCTTTTATCTTATATAGGATTATATTCCTATTCTTATTTGGTGGTTGGCAAAGTATTATTGGTTCCTTTATTATCTTGTCCCCATGATTTGCCTATTTTAATAGTTTCTCTATTTCTTCCTCTTGGATATTAACTTTATTATTGCCCATTTTTTAATTACAATATTATTAATTTTTAGCCAGGAGATGGCGCTCTTTTTTATATTTACCCCGCTTGTGATTTGCTGATTATTTAATTATTGTTTTTAGATTCATGGTCTGAGCCCCATTAGTATTTTAAGATTATGGTCCTTTAATTATATATATGTCCCTGTATGGTCCTTGTCCGTATGTATCTGGATATTTGCTTAAGTCTAAGTGACCAGACTGTTCCTTATGTTAGTATCAGGCATTTGGGTCTATTTTGGATTACAATTACCTTACTAAGCCACCAGATGGCGCGTATCCCGTGATCCGTATTACAAGTCATTATACATTATTTTATACTATGGATATAATGTTTTTTATTAAATATTACAAATGAGACACACTGATGTAAGGACTTGCATGGTTGCCCTGACAACCGCTTACTACTTAAGTCACCGCCGTCTACCCGACTCTAAAAATCCTTTGATAAAGTCACCTGGACCGGCCAGGTCGGTCGGATCCTGTCCGTCGTACTTTGTCCGATGTTGGTGTTGCGTAGACACACGGTCGGACTACGTTGTCGGAATATCCGGTCTGCAAGAACGTCGTGACGTAAGTCGTCTTCCACGAGACTAGAAAAGGGAAGTTCAGCACCACGTCAGGCACCCGTTGGGCTCCTTCTGCTGATCCCGTGTTTATCGCGAGTTAGTCGAAGTTTGGTGACTTAAGATTCGCGCTTCTCAGTTTTCTGACTCAGATCGTTACTGCTCTTCAGTTTGTGCTTGTCGTGCGTATCTGTTTATTAGTGCGTGTAGTCAGTTCGCATTTGTTGGTCATTGCGGCCTATATCTTGATATAGGACGCTTTGATTTGCACTGCTTATTGTCTGCTCGTTTCTGGTATTCATTTCGTTCTTTCAGGCCTTGCTGTTTATCGGTGCTTTCTGTTTGTCCGTTCTGACCAGCCGACCTTTTGTGACCTTGTGAGCGATGTTTCCCGTGCGTACTCGTCGCCGAGTTCGTGCTGTACGCGGAATTGGTGTCGGGCTTTTAGCTTTGACCCAAGACCCGTCCATGAACAGAGTGACGAGGAGTATGTGGACCAAGAATTGGTTGCTTCAGCGTGACCAATTCTCGCACATGCCTTTGCTTCGTGAGATCCGGGAGAATAATCCTGATGATTTCAGGAACTTTCTCCGGATGACAGACCCCGATTTTCACCGTCTTTTGGCTTTGCTGACCCCCTTTATCAGCCGGCAGGATACCTGCATGAGACAAGCCATTACTCCGGAGCAGAGGCTTGTTGCCACGTTGAGGTACTTGGCGACAGGGAGAAGTCTTCAGGATTTGAAGTTCTCTTCAGGTATCTCTCCCCAGGCCCTGGGAATCATTATTCCAGAGACCTGTTCTGCCATCATCGAGGTCCTGCAGGAGGACTATATTAAGGTAACATTTCTACTTTACTATTCCCTTCTATGTATGCTCTGTTTGCTAATGTCTTCTATTTTTGACCTCCTTCCCTAATTACCATGATTGCAATATGCTCTAATATGCTGTGCCCCTTTTCTCCTTCATGCATTTTTCCCTTCACTTACCTCCCCAGCATGCTCTTCTGCCCCAATAGACACCTATGGCCTAGTCACTTAAGCAATGTCTTTTGTCTGCTGCATAGTATTGTTTGCCCCCAAACACCCCCTAAAATATGCACAAATGTTTGCTGTGTGGTTTACTTCATGTAGAGCCCCTTTTTTTTTTTTTTTTTTGGGGGGGGGGGGGGGCAAACTCATTAGGAACCCCCTCCCCCAACTGCTCTGTCAGATGGTACCAATCCTCTATCTGCTGGCTTTCCCAAGGTCAATACACACTATATACCTACCTCTTTATAGTGGGCATCTTTAGGGATGAATTCTGCAAAGCATGTAGTGCAAGGGGCTGCCTCCATACTTTCCATTTCCTATTTTTTTGTGTTCTTTCCCTCCTATTAGCTTGCTTGGTAATTTCAGAATGTCACAATGTGCTTTCCTTTTTTTTTGGGGGGGGGGGGGGGGGGTTGAAATTTTATTTTATCTTTCCTGTGGGCTGCCAATAGTGTTAAGTAAGGAGGGTCTGGCCAAACTAGCACACATTATTGAGCCATTTGGCAATCAATGAAGTGCAGAGGGTTACCTGTCCAACCCCCCCCCCCCCCAAAACCCTAGTTATTGGCAATGGCCCATCAGAAGTGGGGGGATTGATGGGGGGTGATTAATCTGTGAAGGGGAGCCTCTACTTTTCTGTGCAAATACTTTCCAGCCTCCAATTTTAAACAATGCTCTTGTTCCAAGATGTTGATTGTCTAATCTGCTTGCAATGTTTATGTGCAAAGTGACTAATTTTTTTTTCTTGTTTCACTCCACAGTTCCCTTCCACGTCACAGGAATGGCAGACTTTCCTAACTGCGGAGAGGCAATTGATGGGAAACACGTCTGCATCGTCCCACCGCCCAACTCGGGGTCCTACTATTATAATTATAAAGGGTTTAATAGTGTAGTGATGTTGGCGGTGGTGTCGGCGACATATGAATTTATGTATGTGGACGTGGGGATGAACGGCCGGATCTCGGATGGTGGTGCCATTGCGCACACGGAGTTCTACTGGCGTCTCCAAAGTGGCAGTCTGTGCTTGCCACCTCCAGAGGAGAATGCAGAAGGACTCCCCTTCGTCTTTGTTGCAGATGAAGCGTTTGCGTTGACTCCCCATCTGATGAGGCCGTTCCCGATGAGGACCCTCACCCCAGACCAGAGGGTCTTCAACTACAGGCTGTCCAGAGCCCGAAGAGTTGTTGAGAACACTTTTGGCATCCTGGCCAGCCGCTTCCGCCTGTTCTTGACGGCTATTAACTTGGCGGAATACAAACTGAACCACATAGTTCTCGCCTGTTGCATATTGCACAACTTCCTCAAAAGACATAACAGGAACTATGTGGTGCCCGTTGGCCCAGATGTGAAGGGCCCTCCAAATGCTGACCTCACAGCCCTTCAAGTGGCACGTCCAGGCTTGCCCCCTCTAAATGCCCGCGCGGTCCGCGAGCAATATATGGAGTACTTTGTGGGTAAGGGGGCCATTGCTCTGCCTGACGATGTGTGAGAGGCATTTTTTATTAAATCTTATTTTTCAACCAACCTATGATTTCTTGTCATTTCCGTATTCTTTTTAGCTTATTTTACCTTGAAATTTTTTCACTTTGCCTTCGACAGTGGGAATGCACTTTCTGGGCAAAAGGAGGTAACAGTCTCTTCTTCCCAAAAAGATTCTTCTCATGTTGTGTGTTTTATAGCTAATCTTTGGTCTAGAGAAGGTTTGTACTGCATAACTGACACCCAAAATACTCCTTTTCATCACCAGGTCAGACATGTGTGTATTCTCAAAAATGCTGTGCTCCATGTTTTCGTACAAAGCACTGTGGGTGTCATTTACATAAGTCAAATCCACTATGCTCTACAAGTGCAGTGAAAAAGTGCCCTGGAAAAGAAACTTGCAGTGCAAACTGGACTTGCCTTTAGTAAATAACACCCATTGCCCAACATATCCTTTACATTTGACATACATAATGCATTGTGTTTTTTAAATAAGGAAGCCACACATTTTGAAAAGTTAAAAAGTTTACTTGGAAAACATTCACAAGTGCGTTTACAATCTTCTTGCCCAAACTGACAACATCTTGGTTATTTCCAACATTGTTTACAAACATTCCGCAATTGGTAAAACCAGGCATGGAGCAAAACAGAACCTAGGAACTAGGAAAGTTCAACTTTGTAAAGTGAAGACAAGATCAGACATGACTATATGTTCAAAGTGTGTTTGATCTTGCCTTCATCACATGGGGGGTCACCCCTGGAAAGTGGAAATTTAGAACATGCACACAATTTGGGTCTGAAAATGGTCATTAGATGGTAAAACACATGCCTAGAAGCTTCAAAAGTGCCATTTTCCATCATGGGGATGAATGGAAGTTTTTTGGGGGTGCAACCCCTTTCACCACAACCACTTTCGTAGTTCGTAAAGTGGTTGCACCCCCAAAAAAACGTTGTCATTCATCCACCATGATGGGAGCTAGCACATGTGGACACAATGTGTGCATGTTCCAAATTTCACACAGTTCTTAACTTGCAAATGTGTTCAGAAGCAGGCACAAATGTGTGTTAATTACTTGGTGCGTTTTCATATTTTTCCTAAAACATCAATGATGTTCTTCAATTTTTGTTGAACATCATTGATGTTTTGCTTTATGTAATCTAGATCTCTATTGCAGACCATTATCTCCCCGATGAGTACGTGGGCACTCTCTGTGGTAAAGTGCGATTTTTCTTCCACAACATCTACGTCACCTAAAAACCACAAACAAACAAAAATCGGGTGTTGGAAATGAGGCAGCCATACATTGATTAGCTTACCAGTAGCTGTGTTCTCCCACACTCACCTGTTGTGGTGACAAGTTCTCCAAGTTCGATGATCTCTCCTTCCTCCTCCTCCTCCTCTGCTTCTGCTCTTTCCCCTTTTTTGGGAGGTGTTGGTTTTGGGGTTTCCTCAGACGGCCCAAGTTTTCGCTCCCCTATGAGAATGTACAAAAGGAAGATTTAGCAACACAATCTATTGAGGGCAGAAATAGGAAATGACAAACATTGCTTGAAAGTGAGGGACAATATTTTTGTTTGGCCAGTTACAAATGCCAACAACATGAATGTAGTCACTTTGTAAAGGTGCTAAACTTACTAGCTTTTTGGTAGAAGTTTGTCTGATGGAGACCCCCCTCTAGTATCCACTGGAGCACATGTGTGGAAAAGCATAATAAAAAGGGGGTTTGGGTGTCCCAGCACTAGTGCTCTAGAGTCCAGATGGGTAAACAGCTACTGAGTGACCTCTCCTTTACATTGAATAAATTTGGTTTACGTTCTTGATGACATCTCTAGTGAGAACAAACTTCCTTTCAATAAAAACTTCACCAAACCTCGTATTATAATTGGCCGAACGATCGAGGTTGCGTACGATCGAATGGACACACACACGATCATGACAGTGGCAGAAAGATCGAGGCTGAGTACGATCGAATGCACAGACGAACCTGAAAGTGGCCATTTTGGAATGTACAACTTTGTAAAAATCAAACCACATGGAGCAGTATGCAAGCAAGAAATCAAACACAAAACACAACTACTTACTTTTTTGAAGAATTCGCTTGATCTTTCTGTACTGATCGGCCTCCCTCAGTTTCAGGTCTGACCAGCGTTTCCTCAGTTGCTCCTTGGATCGTTGTACCCCAAAATGATTGTACAGCCTTCTCACAACTTTAGACATGATCTTGGCTTTGCGGACATTGGGGTTGAGGTAAGGCCCATACTTCCCATCATAGTCGCTCCTCTTTAATATGTCCACCATCTCCAACATTTCTCCAAATGACATATTGGAGGCCTTGAATTTCAGGCTCCGGGATCGGGACGTTTCTGCCTCCGGACTTTCCTCGTCCTCCTCCTCGTTGGTGGGATATTTGGGGCGCACCTGCTGTGTCCCCGCCATGTGCTCTCCCCACTGCGCCGTAAAGAGAAGGGGTGGGGAATAGACGAGAAAGATCGTCAGGGGCGGGCGGAGTTTGACGCATGCGCACTGGATATAAAACATCACACGCCTGTGTCGTAGCCACGATCTGGGAGACGAGGGGAGAGAAAGCTCATGCACGAGACGATCGCTAGAAACGAAGGTACAATTTGACGTTGGTACATAACTAGCCTAGACTGATTCGAACTTGAGGCTTCTTTATGGAGAAGATTAGGAGAGTTTAGCCTGACATAATTTATAGTGTTTTGTGTGGTGTTGTGTCTTGCAGAGATTATGAAGGGATTCAACGACGTGAGTTTTCTCCCCCTCTTCATTGAGAAATACAGGGAATTTCCCATTTTATGGCAGGCTAAACACCCCCATTACAGCATCAAAGCAAAGAGGCACACAGCCCTGGAGGAACTTGTGGAATTTGTCAAGCCAAGGTTCCCCACGGCAACTGTTGATGATATAAGAAAGAAAATTGGCAGCCTGAGGAGTGCGTATATCAGGGAGCGCAAGAAGGTCCGGAAGTCGGAAGAAACTGCAACTGCAGCAGATCAGGTCTATGCCCCCAAGCTCTGGTACTATGAGAGTCTCCATTTTCTCAAAGACCAGACTGATGTCACGGAGCCACTCTCGACTCCTCCTTCCACGCTTCCTTGCGCGCAGGCCACCCCTGATGAGGCTTCCGAGGAGCAACCTGGGCCTTCCAGTATGGAAGATGTGCAGGAGCCCAGCTTGTTCCAGGTATAGTAGTTTTGTTACCATTTAGGTGAATAATGAATGATGTTCACTTAATTCAGGATCCCCAATTGCTTAGTTCCTAACGTGTTTGACATATCAACTGACAGTAGTGTTGGAGACAGTTGGGGCAAGAATCTAAACTGCAGGGCTGAGAATTGTATGGTTTTCTATTTGTAAACATTTTGCACCAGTCACTAGATGAGAATTGTGTGTGTTTGATGAACAAATAACTGAAACAATGTTCTTTTTTCATACACAAGAAGACCTCAGCCAGGAGGAGGCTGTGGAATGTGGCAGTCAGGAGGAGGCAGGGGTTAGTGGCAGCCAAGAGGTGGGTAGTGGCAGCCAACAGGGGGGTAGGCGTAGGAGCCGGACTGTCTCCCAAGTCTCTCCCCTCCGCCTTCCCTACAGAAGGGCGAGAAGGGGGGGTGAGGCGGGAGAGTCAGTGCTCCGGATGATCAGAGAGGCTTCAGCCTCCCTACATGCCACACCCACCGACGAGGAGACCTTTGGCTCCGTGGTTGTCACTAAAATGAAGGGTATGGAGGTGAGGCAACGCAACATGTGTGAGGGGCTCATCCACCATGTCCTAAATAAGGGGATGGCTGGGGAGATGACTCCCCTCACACATGTTTGCCATAGTTACCATGCTCCTCCTCCTCCTCCTTCTCCTTCTGCCACCCCACCAGCACGACAGCCACAGCGTGCAAGGAAGCGTGCAAGGAAGACCTGAGAGTGACGATCCTAGATTCAGTCTGTTCTGAGAGAAGATGGAGCCTCTCGTAGTACCAGAGCCTGGGGACCTAGATGGCATCTGCTGCAGTTCCGGATGCTTTGGACTTCAGGACCAGATTGCACTCCCCTTAATATACGTACTCCTCAGGCCCCCAATTTTCTACGCTTGAAAATTGATGGTTGCCGTGGGGGTCCAAGGCTTTACAAATTCCACAAGTTTCACCATGGCTGCGTTCCTCTTTGGTTTGTTGCTGAGACCTAAATAAAGGTTTTTTTTGATTTGAAATAATCATTGCCTATTGTGTTTTACTTTTCTACAATGACAGTTTTTCTTTGAGTAGGCAGGTACATTTCACTAATCATAAAGTATAATTAACAAGGTGCACCAACAACAAACAAACTCCTAGTAAATTTAAGCAACAAATACAAATGTTAATAATGTGGTTTTGCTAAGTTGAGACACACAACCCACCTCAAAAAAAAAAAACATCTCCTTCAAATATGTATTCCCAAATAAAAAATAAAAAAAGACAAATCATGCTAAAAATATAACAAAGATTCTTTTACGATCTGAGTAAAAATAAACATGTAGTGTATAAATCCTGAAAAGTAATAAAGAACTAAGTTTGTGAAAAGTGAGGGTGAATAGGAGCAGCTAAAACATGTCATTCTTGTTGCATTGTAAAGAAAAAGAGAATGCGCTGCATTAAAGAAATTTTAACATTGCAGCGTGACGAATGTGCTGTGTCGATTAGGAAAGGTAGTTTTACCTGACCGAGCGCTTCCGTCACAGAATTTCTTCTGAGCATGCGTAGCACTTTGTCCGTCGGACAACGGTACACACGATCGGATTTGGTGTGATCGGACCGTGTTGTCGGAAAATCTATCCAGCAGGAGATAGGACTTTGTCCGTCGGACAATCCGACGTACACTGTCCGATGGTGCATACACACGGTCTGATTTTTCAACAACATTGTCCGATCGGACAGAATCCATGCGAAAATCCGACCGTGTGTATGGGGCTTTAGATTGTAAGCTCTAACGAGCAGGGCTCTCTGATTCCTTTGTACCAAATTGTAATGCAACTGTAATGTCTGCCTTTATTTTGTTAAACACTGCGCAAACTGTTGGCATTATATAAAACCTGTATAATAATAATAATAATAGATGTTTGTCTTTTTGTATTTCTACTCTTCTCCTTTAACATAAAATTTTTGAATTAGAGGAATTCAGTGTTAGAATTTAATTTTGATTCTTTTCATCACTGTGCTCAAAAGTGATAATTGATTTGACCAATTAACTATAAGAACTTTGAACGAAAAATATAATTTTTTTAACAAATTCTACTGGTGTATGGCCAGCTATAGAGCTGTGCAGTCAGACAGCCTAGGAGAGGAACAAATTGCTTCCCTGCACTGGTCTCCAAATAGTGGAGAAAAAATTGACCACACTGGACAGAAGACTACCTTTGTCTAAAGATGACACTTTTTTATTTTACTTTCACAGTGAATGCAATTAAGTGTCATTCAGCGGTTTTATCTTTAAGTCTATCATTAGATTATTTAAGAACACAGTAAAGCATCTGAATATCAAAACAATATAAAGAAGAGATTCCATGTATTTTTATGCAAATAACAATGTGTGCGTCATAAACAAAGCTGAATAATACAAGCATATGAACAAAGCAAACATTGAGCACAGTGGTATCACATCAGCTATAGATAGTAACTGAAAGACAAAAGATGATCACTTGATGTACTAGTTATGATTGTTATCAGTGTCATCAAACAAGTCTACTGAATCCAGATACAATTAATAATGTATGAGGCATGTGAGAAAATGACTTTCCACAGTCTGATCTTACCACTATTCCAAATTCTCTCTTCAAGGACGTCCGTGTGGCTATTAAGCAGCTTCTTGTTGAAGAGCTCAGCAGAACGAAGAAACATAGCTTCAACTGCAGAGCCTTTCAGGAGAGCAATCTGATCTTCGTGATCTAATGTTTGAAAACCTATATAAAATACACATGTTATAATCACATAGGTAAACATTTACATGTTGATTTATTAAAGAAGTCATAAACTTGCATTTGTGGGCTGGGCTTAACCATTGTACCCAAGATTATGAAGGAGTCAATACACGTTAATACTTACTATTGTGAAATGAATGTAATAATGTAGAATAATTAGAATTTTGTAGAATTTAAAGGATCACAGGAATAAGATGGTTTACAGCAATGGCGCTACATATGTTGCAGGTCATGGACTTCTTCAGGCAGAAAAAGGTAATGTTAGCCAGCATAGCACTTTTTCAGTAGTGATACCACATGAGCTTACAGACCACATAAGGTCTTAGCAGCACTTTCCCTGGATGAGGTATCAGGTTACTGGGTCACCCAGTGATCCCCAAAGTCCTTGCAGTTCCAAGAAGCTGGCAGAAGAGACACCCTGTAAGGGGGAAACCTACTATTTCCCTCTTCATTAGGTACCTTTTCCTAACATTGCTCCTACTCTCTTCTTAACCAGCAGGGCTCTCTCTCTATTTAGGCACTTCTGTGTCAAGATGGTTCCCAAATCTTGAGGCTTTTCAGTATTCAGTAGGAGATAACGACCACTCACAAATGGCTGCCTGGAGCCCATGTTCGGGGACAAATTCGTTCCCAATGGTCTCCTGCCAGCTTACAGAATGGCACAAAATCACTTTCAGGTTGGCAGATAAACTGCAGTTCAACAACTGCCACCATATTCACACACAATTAAGTGCAAAAATTAACAATTTTTTTAGTTTTGCATAAAGTGGAGAAGGATTAGAACATTGTCACTGGAACAAAAAATGATAGGAAATTTAACATCCGAAAGGTGTCATAGGAACAGAAGGGGAGGAAAAACCTTCCAATGGGGATATCTGTTTCAGAGACAACTCTTTAAGAGTAATCTTCTTGGATTGGAGAAATCTCATCTTACTAACGTCCTGTTTCCTTACCCGCTGCTTTGTCTCTGGAACAGGAAGATACTTTTTTTTGGGGGGTTTTTTCAGACGTTTTTCCTTTATTTTTACCAAATAATTCTGCAAACAACACACTTTTTCCATAGGATGTTGGCTCAAACTTGTCTTGCATACACATGGTCACACAAATGTTGTCGGAAATTCCAAACATCAAGAACACAGTGACGTACAACACGTATGACGAGCTGAGATAAATTAAGTTCAATAGCCAGTGCAGCTCTTCTGCTTGATTCCGAGCATGCGTGGGCTTTTGTGTGTCAGAATTTTGTACACACGCTCGGAATTTTCGACAAAAAGTTTTGTTGTCGGAAAATTTGAGAACCTGCTCTCAAACATTTGTTGGCAGAAATTCCGACAGCAAATGTTCTATGGAGCATACACACGGTCGGACTTTCCGACAACAAGCTCACATCCAACATTTGTCATCGGAAAATCCTATCGTGTGTACAGGGCATACGTGTAGCTGTCTGCCCATATCTCGTACAGGCAGGCAGTAACTGAATGACAGGACGTATCAATGAACTACCTAGAATGCTCAACAGTGCCCTGGTAGTTCATTGAGAAGCCTCAATAACTGATAATAGTTGTAGCTCCCTCATTCACAGGACACTGTGAATGAAAGACGCAGCTGTGTGGGCACAAAACCTGCGTGGCGGTTTTGTTTTTAAAATTATGACAGTGGGTGTGGAGAGATGATCCCCAGCCCACTGCCACATTGAAGGCTCGGGTGGAGAGTGTGGGTGCTGTTGCATCAGTAACATGTTAAACCCTGAATACGGCTGTAACAAATAACATGTAAGGAACATAGAGGTTGGGGGAGTTCTATAGTCCTATAGATGGGAACAATATAACTGTTAAGAGTGCAGTACAGGCACAGAAAGTTAACAGCTCACAGAATTTCTGGCAGAATTAACAAGTATTTTTGCATTTAACAGATATAACAAAGCTCTTTAATGGTACTTTTAACAGACCAAAAAGAATCAAATAAGAGAGGTTCTAACGTCATCAAAACCTGCGCAATATCCATAGTTATGGATATGGATGTGATGACTCAGTGGGACAGCCCACCATTGGAGTGTGGGGGAGTGCTGTCTGCTAGATGAGTGGAGGATCAGGTAAATAAAGGGTTTTTTAATCACCCTGGACTAAGCACAGCCCCACTGAAAGGGATAGTTTTCAAGTTTCTCAGAGTTAGGCTTTAAAGTGATAAAAAAAAAAGCCTTGTTTTTATGCTTAAATAACAAACATGTTATACTTACCTGAATAGGGAAAGGGATGGTCGGCACTCAGGAGGACATTCAAAATAGCATTTCTTTATTAAATACATGTACAGAGCTGTAAAACAGCCTACGCGTTTCGGACGTTAGTCCTTATTCATTGCTGATAAAAAACAAAATAAGTAACACTTAAATAGTATATACAAAATGCACATGATTAATCAACACAGGTGAATTAAAAATGCAAAAGGGAAAACCCGTCATGTCAACACATCACAAAAAGTAAACATATGAAAAACCAAGCATAAAAAAATTAACCCACAAAAGCATGCTGGTTTTTCATGTTTACTTTTTGTGATGTGTTCCATTGCAGGGTTTTCCCTTTTGCATTTTTAATTCACCTGTGTTGGTTAATCATGTGACTTTTGTATAAACGGACGTTTAGGAGCAGTTGGGCATTTTTTTCAACTGCTCCTGAACTCTCCTCTATGTTATCATATCAGTACATGTACACAGGGTCATTTACAGGCAGTTGAGTTTAAAAGGTTTTTTTGGAACACAAAAAAAGGGTTCAGAAGCTGAGTTTAGAGGCATTTCAAGCGCCAAACGCGTTTCGTTTACAGGAGTTTTTCATTTTTGGCTATTTTGAAAAAGTATATATATATATGCACGCAAGCAGGCACGTGTCCAACCCACGGCTATGTGTATCCATTCACACACAGAGTCACAGTTCAGGTCCACCTCCTCTACCTCCTGATTGTCTCACTGGCTGTGATTGATAGCAGCGGGAGCCAATGGCTCTCTTGGACATTGCTGGATCGAGAGAGGGTTCAGGTAATTAATAGGGGGGTCTGGGGGACTCCTGCAAACATAAGGTTTTTCACTTTCATGCAAAGAATGCACGAAGGTAAAAAACCTTATGCCTTTACAACCACTTTAAGCCTCTTCTCAGTTGGTCATGTATAAGTTCTAATGAAAGTTATTCAGGGTATATCTAGATATAACATCCAAATAATAGATTATAGGCACAAATGTGTTCACTTTTTGCCTGGGATGAGGAAAATCTATTTTTTATAGATGGATATTTATAAATATAAATACCTGGAATTTTCTTTGTGAATTCCACCAAAATCTGAACATGACTTGTAGCCATAGTTGTCAGGAAAATAAAGTTGTCATCTGTGCTCAAGTTTTCCTGTGGGAAAAAATTATTTATATGATACATACACAGCAAAAAATCCCCATTTTATGTTAACAGTAAGTAACATATGATGACATTTATATCATATTTTTATAAGTTTGACTGTAACTTCAACATTTTCCCTTCCCTCTCTGCAAACCTCATTGTATTAAGAAACCTTGAAAATGAAATTCTTGAAGATGTGTTTATCTTCAGATCACAATGAGATTGCAGATCTTATCACCGACTGCCATACATGCCATACTTGGAAAAGAGACATTTATAGTGTCCCTGCCCTGTGTACACCAAGTCTGATATGCATCTGTTTTATAGATATATCTTTGATCGTTATCTTTGTGACCTCCAAGAAATGTCGTAACTTGCCTTAAAGAGCGCATGAGCTGACAACAGAGATTTGTTCCACAGAAAATATCTACATTGTGAGCACTAATAATATTTTGACTGTGAACATTAATAATATATTAAGTAACACATAGGGATTATTTATTTATAAGAAACATTTCTGACAGGTAGGCTTTTATTGCAAAAGAGACTCTGGGGTTGATTCACTAAAAGTTAAATAGGGAATTTTCCCAGAGCTTAGTGAATAAGATGAAGCTTGCTGACTTCCATCATCCAATCATTTGAAAGCAAAACTTTTTTATTTTTATGTATTTTTTTCCTTGCATGTGATTGAATATTCTCTGCAAAGTGAGATTTCACCACATTCTCTAAGCCACAGGTGTCAAACACAAGGCCTGCGGGCCAAATCTGGCCCTCCAGGCCATTTCATGTGGCCCTCACACCTCTCCTGCAGCTGCAGGAGAGCTCCAGCCCACCCCTGGTCCTCCACCAGACCCCTACTTTCTGCTTCCAAGCAATGCATCCAGCTTCTTCTCAGCAGCAACATAAGGAAAGGGGGTGCACTGTGTTAGGGAGAGTAGGGGACTCAACTTCTGATGGTGGGGTGGCTCTTGATATCTAATGCAAGGGGAGGGGATGCGCTGGACATCTAATCTTACAGATACAATCGGCCCTTTTGAGGAAAATCATAATGCTGATGTGGCCCACAATGAAATTGAGTTTGACACCCCTGCTCTAAGCTATAGAACAAATTCCCTTGAAAAAGTATAATTTCCCCCCTGAAATGAACAGGCTATTTGCCTTTAGTGAATCAACCCCGTACACTATCTCAACATGTGGTCAAAATTGGTAATTTATGGCTTAAATCACGATGGAAAGTGAGACCAAATCTCTCCTTTGGGACACAGAAAGCAATAAAAACCTGAAAGGTGTTTTAACCATTCCATTCTCTATCCAAAACTAGAGAAAAAGGTTTAGTTGGAGTACCACCTTTTTTTCTTGGCCACATTTTGAAGAACACTTTTGAACAGACTCATTAAAACATGATTAAAATGGAGCTTGGCAAAACTTCCTGTCTCCTGCACATTCCATTTACTCAGTGTATGGGAGGGGGGCAGAAATGTATGGGGGGGGGGGGGGCAGAAGATAGCAACAAGCTCCAAGCTCCAACTCTGCCTGGAAGTCAGACTGTCCCAGGTTCAGCCATAACAGTAGGTTATCGAAGGATTATGTAAGTATGCAGACTGTTATCAGTGGTATGTCAGTTATCTTATACTGCTGAACTTATTGTTTATATGTTGTTATAGTGACCACTTAAGCTCAGTATCAAGAAAAGAAAAGCCAGTGTGAACATGAATATACAAGTAATTATACCAGCATTTCCAAGATAAGGTTTTATATCTATTCGGTAACATTAAATCACCATGAATAACCCTTTAATACTTAAGCAAATAAAGAAAGAGATTATTTTGCAGGCCCTTTTAACCTTGAAGTATAGTTAGTAAAGTTCTTTGCCTGCACAGAGATAAAATCTATGCAGTAGTGTAGCCAATGGCAGAGATAAAATCTATGCAATAGTGTAGCCAATGGCTTTGAAACCCAACAAAAATGACAACCTTTAAGTGCTCCTGGCTCTTGTAAACTTGATCAGATTTTTCGAAAGCACATTTTTGCCTAATATGCTCATAATAATGTCCAGACCTTGTTGGGATTTGTTGGTACATGGGGATATAGACAATGAATTACATGCAGCAACAAATAATATAAAAATTGTAAAAATGTATTCATAAAATATGCACCCAAGAACATAAAACCGTTAATATAAATGAATTATGTCATATACAGTATATCCTATAATTCCAATGTTGAATAGTGATAGTGATAAAATCATGCAGATAACCAATTTTTGAATCTCCACAAATTGATAGTGATCATTAACTTAAAAAAAATGTTAACTCCTCTTCCAACATCACTTTGTGTGCTATTTGTGAATCTGTTCACCATAGAACTGACCTCAGCTGTAAAAGAGGTCAAAACAGGCAGTATATGGTGTGCAAGTTGCTCCACGTCTCCACCAACAATTATATTTGGGATCTTGCTTTGAAGATTTACTACATGCCCATCCACAGGTTTTTTGATCAAATTCCTCAATTGCCTACTGTTTACTGTAATCATCCAATTGTGTGTAATGATAGAAACATTATTTTTTTTTAAATTCTCCTACCTCCTAGTATTTTTAAAGGGGTAAACGTGACTATATTGCTATGGTTCACTTTGTGATGTGAAGCAATATCACACTTATTTAAGTCTAGAATACAGGAAGGATTATCTACTATGCAGGTTGAAATGACTGCATTCATAGGTTTCCAGGGCCATCTCTAAGAAGATTGGGTGCCGTGGCAATATCTTTCCAAAAATCACAGGTTAAATTTTTGGATGCCATAGGATGGCCAGATGTTTTGACTCCTTTGGTTGGTTCTAAATGTTTAGAGCCATTGGGGGTTTACAGTAATTTACCAAAACCAGAGGTTTTTAATATATATTTACTGATACTAGGAAATGGCACTAATTTTTCCAATATTCTTTCTCTATTATTTTGCAAATGTCTTAAGTATCTTGTCTATTCACCACATTATAATGTCGAGAGACAGGCTTTGTTTAGGCCATTCCAGTAGTAAACAGTCTATGAAAAAGAATACTGTAACTTACGGTAACTGTACTCACTATCAATTTAGAAGTCAAGTCTTGAGGCAGTCGATGCTTATTATATGATTCCATTACATACTGCAACAGCTGTATCTCGTCTTGTGTAAGTTCAGCTTTGACCTACATGAACAACAATGAAAATAAGCTGTATGAGATTGGTAATATACAATATCTCTAGCTAATACAGAGTAACTACAAGCAAGTTGTTTTTTCTTTAGTTGTGGGTAGAGTGGTAAAAAATTAAAAGCACCTGTCAATAAAATCCTATAGCATCTTCTTCTTGGGACCTACATGATTTAGTAGCAGAGAAGCTCCCAAGCACGGGATGACAGTATGCAGAACAGATGCAGTAAAGGGAAAAAACAGTTTAGGACTTAATAGGAGGAGTGCAGTTTCAAAAGTTTAGGGGCATAAAGTAAGTATTAGAACAGGGGTGTCAAACTCAATTCCATCACAGGCCACATCAGCAGTATGGTTATCCTCAAAGTGATATACAGAGTGCAGAGTTCAGGATTGTGCTACCTACAGAGTGCAGAGTTCAGGAGTTCAGGAGTGTTCAGGAGTGTGTTATGTACAGAGTGCAGAGTTCAGGAGTAGGGATGAGCCGAACACCCCCGGGTTCGGTTCGCACCAGAACCTTCGAACGGACCGAAAGTTCACGCAAATTTTCGAACCCTATACGTTATAATGGACGCGAACGTTCAAAATCAAAAGTGCTAATTACAACGGCCAATATGCATGTTAATGTCATAAAACAGGTTTGGGGACCCGGGTCCTGCCCCAGGGGACATATATCAATGCAAAAAGAACTTTTAAAAACTAACGTTTTTTCGGGAGCAGTCATTTTAATAATGCATAAAGTGAAAAAAAAAAGTGAAATTTTCCTTTAAATATGGTCCCTGGGGGGTGTCTAAAGTATGCCTGTGAAGTGGCATGTGTTTCCCGTGTTTAGAACTGTCCTTGCACAAAATGACATTTGTAAAGGAAAAAAAGAAGCCATTTAAAACCACTTGCGGCTTTAGGTTTGTTCTTAAGTAGAATCTGAACAGGTACATTATGAAGTGTAGCTCCATCCCCAAAAAATCTATTTTTAAGCTTTTTGGAGAACATAGGGAGGGGTTATCACCCCTGTAACATTTGCTGTCTTTGCACATCTGTTCAGAACATGTCACCTCACTTTCCGTCCCAATGACAAATGTTTTTGGAAAAAGTGGGGTTTTAATTGAAACAAGGATTGGTGATAAAGTATCAGTAGAGAGGAGATACCTTTTTCCCAAATTAAATCTAACAGGATATAATTTCCCTTCCTAGGGGTAGATTTCCTCTCACTTCCTGTTTTCTCTTTCCATTTGCAAGTAGGAGTCGTTTGTAAGTTGGATGTTTGAAAGTAGGGGCCTGGCGTATATACTCTGCAGAAATTTGCCCTATTAGATGTTGGTGTAGCCACAAGACTGGTGGGCACAGGAATGGGCCCTGCTGTGAGTTAATAGATCAAGATTTGTAATTGCATGCACCTGTTGAACAGGGCAGAAAAATTGGGGGTGGTGGTGGTGGTGGTGGACGGTGTTGCCACAAGACTGTAAGCTCTCACAGTTACTCTTGGTGGGCGCAAGAATGGGCCCTGCTGTGAGTTATTAGATCAAGATTTGTAATTGCAAGCACCTGATGAACAGGGCAGAAAAATTGGGCCTTTGGCGGTGGTGGTGGACGGTGTTGCCACAAGACTGTAGGCCCTCATAGTTACTCTTGGTGGGCGCAGGAATGGGCCCTGCTGTGAGTTATTAGATCAAGATTTGTAATTGCAAGCACCTGATGAACAGGGCAGAAAAATTGGGCCTTTGGCGGTGGTGGTGGACGGTGTTGCCACAAGACTGTAGGCCCTCATAGTTACTCTTGGTGGGCGCAGGAATGGGCCCTGCTGTGAACTATTAGATCAAGATTTGTAATTACCCGCCCCTGTTAAACAGGGGCTGAAAAATTGTGCCTTAGGCACTGGTGCTGGTGCCACAACACTGCAACCCCTCACAGATACTGTACTTGGAGCACAGCAGTCACACGTGTTGCGAAGCATTTTTTAAAAAAATTGTAAGTACACGCCCCTGTTAAACAGGGGCTGAAAAATTGTGCCTTAGGCACTGGTGCTGGTGCCACAACACTGCAACCCCTCACAGATACTGTACTTGGAGCACAGCAGTCACACGTGTTGCGAAGCATTTTTTTAAAAAAATTGTAAGTACACGCCCCTGTTAAACAGGGGCTGAAAAATTGTGCCTTAGGCACTGGTGCTGGTGCCACAACACTGCAACCCCTCACAGATACTGTACTTGGAGCACAGCAGTCACACGTGTTGCGAAGCATTTTTTAAAAAATTGTAAGTACACGCCCCTGTTAAACAGGGGCTGAAAAATTGTGCCTTAGGCACTGGTGCTGGTGCCACAACACTGCAACCCCTCACAGATACTGTACTTGGAGCACAGCAGTCACACGTGTTGCGAAGCATTTTTTTATAAAAATTGTATGTACACGCCCCTGTTAAACAGGGGCTGAAAAATTGTGCCTTAGGCACTGGTGTGGTGGCATGGATCATTGAGGAGGAGGAAGAGGATAGTCAGTGAACATAAGAGGACAGTCACTCAGCATCAGCATAGGCAGTCTTGAAGGGATGTGACATTAAAAATTATTCGGTTATATCCGCCTCAGGTGCCTGGTAGCTGGTGGTGATCCAAGACTGATTCATTTTGATGAAGGTCAGTCGATCAACCGAGGCGGTGGACAGGCGCACCCTATGATCGGTGACAAATCCTCCAGCAGCACTGAATGTGCGTTCGGAAAGAACGCTGGAGGCAGGACAGGCCAGTAGCTCAATTGCATACTGTGCAAGCTCTGGCCAGTGATCCATCCTCAGGACCCAGTAAGCCAGAGGATTTTCGGTGGGAAAGGTGTCCAAGTCTGACCTTGCCCCCAAGGTATTCCTGCACCATGTATATCAGACGCTGGCGATGATTGCTGGAACCGATCATACCTTGGGGCTGCGGACTAAAAAATTGTCTGAACGCATCGGTCAGACGTCCACCTTCCCCACCGCTCCTTCTGCTACTGACCGAAGCCTCAGCAACTCGTCGCCCAGGACCAGGAGTTTGTAACCTCCCAGTTTCTGGGAACGCGTTGCACAGACCTTTCTGCAAGGCCTCCCTGAGATGTCTCATCCTCTGCTCCCTCTGCGACGGCAAGATAAGGTCCGCAACCTTACCCTTGTACCGCGGATCAAGGAGAGTGGCCAGCCAGTAATGGTCCCTCTCCTTGATCCGAAGAAAACACGAGGATCCTTCCGCAGGCTTTGCAGGATCAGGGAGGCCATGCAGCGTAGGTTAGCTGAGGCATTCGGTCCGGAGTCTTCTGGGTCACTGAGGATGACATGATCGCCAGCCACCTCCTCCCAGCCACGTACAAGTCCACTGGTTTGTTGGGACTGTACATCATCCCTAAAAGACTGCTGCTGCTGATGCTGAGTGCCAGGCTCCACCTCCATGCTCACACAATCCTCCTCCTCCTCCTCCTCCTCCTCCTCATCCTCTTCCTGTGTGATGGGTGGGACAGAAGGAACACTGTCCGGATAAAGGGGGCCTTGAGAGGCAAGGAAGTCCTCCTCTTCCTGCCTCTGTTCTGCCTCAAGTGCCCTGTCCATTATCCCACGCAGCGTATGCTCCAACAGGTGGACAAGAGGGACAGTGTCACTGATGCATGCACTGTCACTGCTCACCATCCTCGTGGCCTCCTCAAATGGTGAGAGGACAGTGCATGCATCCCTGATCATGCTCCACTGACGTGGGGAAAAAAACCAAGCTCCCCTGACCCTGTCCTGGTGCCGTAGTCGCAAAGGTACTCATTGATGGCCCTCTGCTGCGTGTGCAGTCGCTGCAGCATGGCCAACGTTGAGTTCCACCTGGTGGGCATGTCACATATTAGGCGGTTCTTGGGCAGGTTCAGCTCCTTTTGCAGCTCAGTCAGCCGAGCACTGGCATTATAAGATCGGCGGAAATGCACACAGACTTTCCTGGCCTGCCTCAGGACATCCTGTAAGCCTGGGAACCTGCCCAAGAACCGCTGCACCACCAGGTTGAGGACGTGAGCCATGCAGGGCACATGGGTGAGCTGCCCCTGTCGCAGGGCGGAGAGGAGGTTGGTGCCATTGTCAGAAACGACCATTCCTGGCTTAAGCTGACGTGGCGTCAACCACCTCTCGGCCTGCCCCTGCAGAGCTGCCAGAACCTCTGGCCCAGTGTGGCTCCTGTCCCCCAAACACACCAGCGCAAGCACGGCATGGCATCTTTTTGCCTGCGTACTTGCGTAGCCCCTTGTACGCCTACGGAGCACCGCTGGTTCCAAGGACAGAGCACTGGAGGAAGAAGAAGAGGAGGGGGTGGAGGAGAGAGGTGTGTCACAACCAGTAGCAGTAGTAGCGTTTTGGAGGCGTGGTGGCGGAACAACCTCCAACACTACTGCACCTTGTCCTGCATCCCTCCCAGCTGCCAATAGAGTGACCCAATGGGCCGTGAAAGAAAGGTACCGTCCCTGTCCATGCCTGCTGGACCATGAGTCAGCGGTAATATGCACCTTACCGCTGACCGCCCTGTCCAGCGAGGCATGGACATTGCCTTCCACATGCCGGTAGAGAGACGGAATCGCCTTCCGTGAGAAAAAGTGGCGTTTGGGAACCTGCCACTGAGGAACCGCACATTGAACAAACTCACGGAAGGGGGCCGAGTCTACCAACTGAAAAGGCAGCAGTTGAAGTGCTAGCAATTTAGCCAAGCTAGCATTCAACCGCTGGGCATGTGGATGGCTGGGAGTGTACTTCTTTCTACGGTCCAGCAGCTGGGGCAGGGAAATTTGCCTGCTGCAATCGGACGTCGGTGTACTGCAAGTACTTGGTTGTGACACACCTAATTCTACACCTTCAGTCCTCTCAGAGCAGCTTTCAGAGAGGACTGAAGGTGTAGTGGGGATGGAGATCCCAGCTGATGAGGAGCAAGGAGAGGTCCGCTTAGTTCTTTGGTGTGGGTCTTTTATGTGTGCCTGCCAACGAGCTGCATGGCAGGTCGACATATGTCTGGTCATGCTTGTGGTGCCCAAGCGGCTGATGTTTTGGCCACGCAAGATTCGCTTGAGACAAATATTGCAAATAGCAGTGGTGCGATCTGATGCACTCGTCTCAAAAAAGGCCCACACCAAAGAACTTTTCTGATAACGTGCAGAGGCAGCGCCCTGCACAGGCGGAGCTCTGCGGTGTTGTACAGTTGCTGTGCTGGCCTCTACCTGGCCTCCAGGGGGCATCCTGCCTTGTTGGACATGTGACGCCGCATCCTCCTCCTCCTCGTCCTCCTCCTCATCCTCTCTCCCTTCAGGCACCCACGTGGAGTCAGTGACCTCATCATCCCCTCCCTCTTCACCACTAGAGCAAACCTGGCAGTAAGCTGCAGCTGGTGGAACAGTACTGCCAGATTCCTCAAGCTGGGTATCATCATCCGAGCCTTCGAATCGTTGGGCATCCTCCTGGAGCATGTACCCAACACTGTGCTCAAAGAGTTCGGGGGACTCCTCAGGAGGACATGGTGGGTCTAGGGAAGGGGTGGCTGATGATGCCATTGAGTACGCGTTGGCAGCTGCTCTGCCAGTACCCTGAGCCTGGGTGAGAGAGGATGAGGAGGGCTTGGTCATCCATTCTACCAAGCCTTCAGCATGATGCGGCTCCACATGTCCAGCTGCCGAAAACAAAGACGCGCGTGTCCCATGGCCACGTGCTGATGACGATGCACGACCACGTCCACGGCCACGGCCACGTCCACTAGAAACAGAGCCTGCCTGCCCTGTGTTCTTGGCTCTGCACGCTCTGCCTCCCCTTGGCGGTCTTCCAGCCATTGTAGTCGGTAGTCCTGTGGGTGCTGCTGAGAAGAAAATATAGGAGCTCTGTGTGATGCCACTAACACACTAGAAGTCCTATGGGTGCTTCTGCAAAGAAAATAGAGGAGCTCTGTGTGATGCCACTAACACACTAGAAGTCCTGTGGGTGCTGCTGAGAAGACAATATAGGAGCTCTGTGTGATGCCACTAACACACTAGAAGTCCTATGGGTGCTTCTGCAAAGAAAATAGAGGAGCTCTGTGTGATGCCACTAACACACTAGAAGTCCTGTGGGTGCTGCTGAGAAGAAAATATAGGAGCTCTGTGTGATGCCACTAACACACTAGAAGTCCTGTGGGTGCTTCTGCAAAGAAAATAGAGGAGCTCTGTGTGATGCCACTAACACACTAGAAGTCCTGTGGGTGCTGCTGAGAAGAAAATATAGGAGCTCTGTGTGATGCCACTAACACACTAGAAGTCCTATGGGTGCTTCTGCAAAGAAAATAGAGGAGCTCTGTGTAATGCCACTAACACACTAGAAGTCCTGTGGGTGCTGCTGAGAAGAAAATATAGGAGCTCTGTGTGATGCCACTAACACACTAGAAGTCCTATGGGTGCTTCTGCAAAGAAAATAGAGGAGCTCTGTGTGATGCCACTAACACACTAGAAGTCCTGTGGGTGCTGCTGAGAAGAAAATAGAGGATCTCTGTGTGATGGGACTAACACACTTCAAGTCCTATAGGTGCTTCTGGGAACAAAATATAGGTCTGTGTGATGGGACTAACACACTTCAAGTCCTATAGGTGCTTCTGGGAAGAAAATATAGGATCTCTGTATGATGGGACTAACACACTTCAAGTCCTATAGGTGCTTCTGGGAACAAAATATAGGTCTGTGTGATGGGACTAACACACTTCAAGTCCTATAGGTGCTTCTGGGAACAAAATATAGGATCTCTGTGTGATGGGACTAACACACTTCAAGTCCTATGGGTGCTTCTGGGAAGAAAATATAGGTCTGTGTGATGGGACTAACACACTTCAAGTCCTATAGGTGCTTCTGGGAACAAAATATATGATCTCTGTGTGATGGGACTAACACACTTCAAGTCCTATAGGTGCTTCTGGGAAGAAAATGTAGGTCTGTGTGATGGGACTAACACACTTCAAGTCCTATAGGTGCTTCTGGGAACAAAATATATGATCTCTGTGTGATGGGACTAACACACTTCAAGTCCTATAGGTGCTTCTGGGAACAAAATATAGAATCTCTGTGTGATGGGACTAACACACTTCAAGTCCTATAGGTGCTTCTGGGAAGAAAATGTAGGTCTGTGTGATGGGACTAACACGCTTCAAGTCCTATAGGTGCTTCTGGGAACAAAATATAGGATCTCTGTGTGATGGGACTAACACACTTCAAGTCCTATAGGTGCTTCTGGGAACAAAATATAGGATCTCTGTGTGATGGGACTAACACACTTCAAGTCCTATAGGTGCTTCTGGGAAGAAAATGTAGGTCTGTGTGATGGGACTAACACACTTCAAGTCCTATAGGTGCTTCTGGGAACAAAATATATGATCTCTGTGTGATGGGACTAACACACTTCAAGTCCTATAGGTGCTTCTGGGAAGAAAATATAGGTCTGTGTGATGGGACTAACACACTTCAAGTCCTATAGGTGCTTCTGGGAACAAAATATATGATCTCTGTGTGATGGGACTAACACACTTCAAGTCCTATAGGTGCTTCTGGGAAGAAAAATGTAGGTCTGTGTGATGGGACTAACACATTTCAAGTCCTATAGGTGCTTCTGGGAACAAAATATATGATCTCTGTGTGATGGGACTAACACACTTCAAGTCCTATAGGTGCTTCTGGGAAGAAAATATAGGTCTGTGTGATGGGACTAACACACTTCAAGTCCTATAGGTGCCTCTGGGAACAAAATATATGATCTCTGTGTGATGGGACTAACACACTTCAAGTCCTATAGGTGCTTCTGGGAAGAAAATGTAGGTCTGTGTGATGGGACTAACACACTTCAAGTCCTATAGGTGCTTCTGGGAACAAAATATAGGATCTCTGTGTGATGGGACTAACACACTTCAAGTCCTATAGGTGCTTCTGGGAAGAAAATATAGGTCTGTGTGATGGGACTAACACACTTCAAGTCCTATAGGTGCCTCTGGGAACAAAATATATGATCTCTGTGTGATGGGACTAACACACTTTAAGTCCTATAGGTGCTTCTGGGAAGAAAATATAGGTCTGTGTGATGGGACTAACACACTTCAAGTCCTATAGGTGCCTCTGGGAACAAAATATATGATCTCTGTGTGATGGGACTAACACACTTCAAGTCCTATAGGTGCTTCTGGGAAGAAAATGTAGGTCTGTGTGATGGGACTAACACACTTCAAGTCCTATAGGTGCTTCTGGGAACAAAATATAGAATCTCTGTGTGATGGGACTAACACACTTCAAGTCCTATAGGTGCTTCTGGGAACAAAATATAGGATCTCTGTGTGATGGGACTAACACACTTCAAGTCCTATAGGTGCTTCTGGGAAGAAAATGTAGGTCTGTGTGATGGGACTAACACACTTCAAGTCCTATAGGTGCTTCTGGGAACAAAATATATGATCTCTGTGTGATGGGACTAACACACTTCAAGTCCTATAGGTGCTTCTGGGAAGAAAATATAGGTCTGTGTGATGGGACTAACACACTTCAAGTCCTATAGGTGCCTCTGGGAACAAAATATATGATCTCTGTGTGATGGGACTAACACACTTCAAGTCCTATAGGTGCTTCTGGGAAGAAAATGTAGGTCTGTGTGATGGGACTAACACACTTCAAGTCCTATAGGTGCTTCTGGGAACAAAATATAGGATCTCTGTGTGATGGGACTAACACACTTCAAGTCCTATGGGTGCTTCTGGGAACAAAATATAGGATCTCTGTGTGATGGGACTAACACACTTCAAGTCCTATAGGTGCTTCTGGGAACAAAATATATGATCTCTGTGTGATGGGACTAACACACTTCAAGTCCTATGGGTGCTTCTGGGAAGAAAATATAGGTCTGTGTGATGGGACTAACACACTTCAAGTCCTATAGGTGCTTCTGGGAACAAAATATATGATCTCTGTGTGATGGGACTAACACACTTCAAGTCCTATGGGTGCTTCTGGGAAGAAAATATAGGTCTGTGTGATGGGACTAACACACTTCAAGTCCTATAGGTGCTTCTGGGAACAAAATATATGATCTCTGTGTGATGGGACTAACACACTTCAAGTCCTATAGGTGCTTCTGGGAAGAAAATATAGGTCTGTGTGATGGGACTAACACACTTCAAGTCCTATAGGTGCCTCTGGGAACAAAATATATGATCTCTGTGTGATGGGACTAACACACTTCAAGTCCTATAGGTGCTTCTGGGAAGAAAATGTAGGTCTGTGTGATGGGACTAACACACTTCAAGTCCTATAGGTGCTTCTGGGAACAAAATATATGATCTCTGTGTGATGGGACTAACACACTTCAAGTCCTATGGGTGCTTCTGGGAAGAAAATATAGGTCTGTGTGATGGGACTAACACACTTCAAGTCCTATAGGTGCTTCTGGGAACAAAATATATGATCTCTGTGTGATGGGACTAACACACTTCAAGTCCTATAGGTGCTTCTGGGAAGAAAATGTAGGTCTGTGTGATGGGACTAACACACTTCAAGTCCTATAGGTGCTTCTGGGAACAAAATATATGATCTCTGTGTGATGGGACTAACACACTTCAAGTCCTATAGGTGCTTCTGGGAAGAAAATATAGGTCTGTGTGATGGGACTAACACACTTCAAGTCCTATAGGTGCCTCTGGGAACAAAATATATGATCTCTGTGTGATGGGACTAACACACTTCAAGTCCTATAGGTGCTTCTGGGAAGAAAATGTAGGTCTGTGTGATGGGACTAACACACTTCAAGTCCTATAGGTGCTTCTGGGAACAAAATATATGATCTCTGTGTGATGGGACTAACACACTTCAAGTCCTATAGGTGCTTCTGGGAAGAAAATATAGGTCTGTGTGATGGGACTAACACACTTCAAGTCCTATAGGTGCTTCTGGGAACAAAATATAGGAGCTCTGCCTGCCTGCCTGCCACGAACACACTACAAGTCCTATAGGTGCTTCTGGGAACAAAATATAGGAGCTCTGCCTGCCTGCCACGAACACACTATAAGTCCTATAGGTGCTTCTGGGAACAAAATACAGGAGCTCTGTTTGCTGCCAGTGCCTGCCTGCCACGAACACACTACAAGCCCCTCTTTCTAAATCAATCTTTCTAAATGAATCTATCTAACCCAATCTCTCTAAGTAAATCTCTCTAACTAACTAAATCCAGCAGAGTGACACAGAACGATCCTGCTCTATCTACGCCGGAACAGCATGTGACCGGCGCAGACGGCGTGGCGGCCTTTTATAAGAGGGGGCGTGTACTAAAGCCCCTGAGCTGTAATTGGCTACAGGCGTCCTGCCTGTAGCCAATTATGGCTCTTCGAGTTTCCGCAATGCATTGCGGGGCCGCTCGCATCACACGAATGTGATGCGAACGGCCCAAATAGTTCTGGGCTCGCCGATCGAGCGAACGCCCGGTGCTCGATGCGAACATGGGTTCGCATCGAGCACCGGCCCATCCCTATTCAGGAGTGTGTTATGTATAGAATGCAGGATTTAGGGGTGTGCTACATACAGAATGCTGAGTTCAGGGGTGTGCTGTGTACAGAGTACAGGGTGTGCAACCCTCAACCCCTCCCCCCCAAAGCTTCCTCGCATCTCTCTCTCCTACCTGGCTTGGCTCTAGTATCTCCCTTTGTAGGCAACGTGTCTTGCAGGGAGATCATTCTCTCTCTCTTTCTCTCTCTCTCTCTGATGAACTGTCGCCACCATGCCCCGCCATGGGCATGTACAGGGATTTGTTAGATCCGAGATTCTCTGAGCAAAGCTGTCCCTTGTAAACACGAAGGCTTCTCTTGGACTGATACAACGCCCAAAGGCGAACGGGGGCATGGGGGTACCGATAGTCCGTAGATACTAAGAAGCTATAGCTCTACAACGCATCCTGGACTGGTATCACAATGTCTCCCTCAAGGCATGGGTCCCGTTGGACAAATGCCTTGCGGGTCGAAACCTATCACACGCCCCATGGGTCCCTAGAGAACACAGGGGCCTTTCAGCACTGGTGTCCCCCTTAGCCGCTCACGCCCTGACTATCTGGGATACTATAAACAAACAAGGCAGGCTCGTTCAACCGACCTCTCCCTTGGCACCCCTAGGGGGCTTCCGGTGGTTCACTCCGGGGGAACACCCCTCTTTCTTTAGGACGTGGGCGGCAGACGGGGAGTCCAGATGCGGCAGATTCATCCAAAACCAGGGCCTTTTGCCGCTGGACACACTTAGGAATCTTTATGGCCCCTTCCCAATGGACGAGTGGCGCCATAGGCAGATTATACACTTCATTAACAACTTACCCCAAGAGGTGCGATCCCCAGCCCGGGCCTCGCCCTTTGAGCGACTGTGTATGTCCTCTTCTAGTATCCCACATGCGATTTCCGTACTCCATGACCTGCTACAACTCTCACAAGCAGAGGGGAAGCCAGGATATATCAGGGAATGGGAGAGGGACCTACGGCACGTTTTTACTGAACCCCAATTAGACCATCTTTACCGTCTCACACACTCAAGCACAGTCGACACCAAAATGAAAGAAAATAGCTATAAGATCTTAACCAGGTGGTACAGAGTCCCGTCGAAGTTAGCTAAAATCTACCCGTCTCTGTCAGCCGCCTGCTGGAGGGAATGTGGTCTCAGAGGTTCGTTCCTACACATTTGGTGGGAATGCCCCATATTGCGGCCCTTTTGGCTTGACATTCATGCCCAGATAAAGGCCATCACAGATATAGAGCTCCCGGATTCCCCATTGGAATCGCTATTGCAGTTCCCCACCATTCCAGTAAGTCAGTACCGCAAATCAGTACTACCCCACTTGCTTAACGCAGCCCGTAGGCTAATTCCGATATATTGGAAAAAAAAACAGACACCCGCACGCGGTGAGTGGATAAAAATGGTGAACAACATCATGGCAGCCGAGGAATGGATGGCGAAGTGCAAGGACAGGTATGAGCAATTTTACTCTATTTGGGCCACGTGGATACATTACACCAGCTCCTCAGGGACGTATAAAGCAAACTCCCCTCCCCAGGTTGGAGGGGCACAGGCGAACTCAGATGACTCGACACCACCTTCTTAGAGATATTAAGCAAAGGAAGGTAGCATTACCCCCCCCCCCCCCCCCTCTCTCTCCTTATTTTTTCCTTTCTCCTCCTTTTTCCTTTTACCATTTCTATTTGCACTTATTTAATTTTACTGTTTTGGTTTATTGGTCATAAAGACATGCTCTTTACTGAGTTCTAGGTTTTGGCCACCATCTTGGCTTTAGCACTATGGGTCACTGTTAGACCCATGCCACTACATGAAGGACCGGACCTTCCCCAGGGCTAGCCCACGGTAGAGAAATAGGAGGGACTTAGTGATGTGTGATTTCAGAAGTATTGATGACTATATGGTGCTACATGTCTCCCCTGGGAAGCTCCCGGGCACGTAGCCCCCTGGGTACTTGGTGATACGATGTACCCAAGAGTTGGACCCCACAAATACGCCACTCTTTATACCATGAGTGTATTAGCTCTACATGTTAGTTTCTGTCAATTTCATTTTTGTTTCTGTACTTTTTTATGTTGATGTTAAAACATTGTTAAAATAAAGATTATATAAAAAAAAAAACACGAAGGCTTCTTTGTTTACAAGTGACAGTGGGGAGAGGGAGCAGAGCATGAGAGCCAGGGGTTGTGGAATAGAGTTTCACTCTATTCCAGCTACAAAACTGGGTGCAAGGGCTACATGACAAGGTCTGGTGGGCCGAATTTGTCCTGCGGGCCTTGTGTTTGACATATGTGTAGTGGAATGTGGAAGGGATTAAAAGGAAACTATAATGGTATTTATATTTATTTATAATTATAAATAATTATATTTTATTTTATTTATAATTATATTTTAGTTTTTTATTTATTTATTTATTTATTTATATTTCTTTTTAACTGTTGCTTTTCATTCATTATATGAATTACATGAATATGCATATAATTAGGACAAAGGAAATTTATAGCACTATGACTTACGTAGCTAACCAGACAGCAGAGCAAACAAAGCTTGATTTCAGTTATTCATACGTTGAATCTGCGCCTTGCCCATGCAGGGCAAAGCAACGGGTTCACATAAAATGGGTCACTTTTTCTCAATAACCCAAGAAGTGTGGATTTATGTACCTTTCTGGTGGTCTGTGTATTGTAAAGCTGCCACATCTGTGGATGGAAAGGAAGGTATTTATGTGCAGATGGGGAAGAAGGCAGTAAAGTGAACCTGTTGCTTTTCCATGCATAGGCCAAAGGATTATGGCCTTCTACCATCAAAAAATGTGGCAATCTATATGAAATGAGCAACTCTCATTTTTGTATACTAACATTACTTAGTAACACTTTATGTGAAGCAATGGATCTGCTAAGTGCTACCTGACAGCTTTTTAGCTGTCGGTTACCAGACATGCTGGGTATCATATCCCACTGCTAGAAAGACTCCCAAGATCTATCAGAATGAACAGCAGACATGCTTGTTTAGCACACTCCTGAACTCTGAATTGTGTACACTGCACACTCAACCCTGCACTCTTCATGTAGCAGACTCCTGAACCCTGCACTCTGTACATAGGCCACTCCTGAACTGCGTACTCTGTACACTGCTCACTTCTAAACTCTGTACATAGCGCACGCCTGAATTCTGCACTCTGTACGTAGCACACTCTGTACACTGTGCACTCCTGAATCCTGTACTCGGTGCATAGCACACTCCTGAACCCTGCACTCTGTACACGGCACACTCTTGCACCCTGCTCCCTGTACATAGCACACTCCTGAAAACTGCACTTTCTAAGTAGCACACTCCTGAACCATGCACTCTGTACATAGCACACTCCCAAACCCTGCACTCTGCATGTAGCACACTCCTGAAATCTACACTCAGTACGCTGTGCACTCCTGAACCCTGCACACTATACATAGCACACTCCTGCACATCGCACACTCTTGAACCCTGCACTATGTATGTAACACACTTCTGAACTCTGCACACTGCACACTCTTGAACCCTGCACTCTATACATAGTGTACTCCTAAACCCTGCACTCTGTAGACTAAGTATGCTCCTGAACTCTGTACATAGCACTCTCCTGAACTCTGCACTCTGTACAGTGCACAGTCCTGAACCCTGCACTCTGTACATAACACACTCCTGAGCTCTGTATACTACACACTCCTTACTGACACAAGGACAAATATCCTCCAGTAAGCCCTAATGGCCCTAAAATTGCTCATAATAAAAAAAAATAAGCTGCACATAGATATCTAGCAAATGTAAATTGACAAACATCTTAGATTTGAGTATTTTTAAAAATAGCTGTTTTTGATGATGTCATCACATAATTTTATTTCCTAATTATTGCACGTTGTAGTCTTATGATGGACAGAGGCTTTCTGTCCAGTCATTGGAGTATGACAGAAGCCATGACTAGTTACTGATTCGAGTATAGTGAATAAACATTTTGCATAGTATGTAACACAGACACATATAATGGTTAACTTGTATTTAAATGCCTTCTTCCGACCACTGCTAACTAAGTCACATGTTATTTATTATTGACTTCAGAGTCATGACTACCATTTTATAGAACTTGTCATTTGTCGAAAATAAACACAGTAGCCCAGGAACAGCAATGTACGCTATTTGTTCATCAATATACCAATCATATGGAGATGTCATGTGTCTGTTTTGCTGTGTTCTCTGGTTTTATTGTCTATGTGACATACATTTGGTAGGAATGCAATATAGCTGAACTCCAGAGTATATGTCTGTTTTACTGTGTTCTTTGCTTTTATTGCCTAAACAGAGTCAGTGTGATGTACATCTAGCAAGAATACAATATAGCTAAGCTAAACTCCAACAAAACTGCTAATACGCAGTTCATATACACATACAGTATGAACTGTTTTATGAAGCATTTAGAATTGTATTCAGTTAGTCCTATGGTACAGCCACCCTTGTCAGACGGCACACCTAGATTCTGGAACTCCCTGCTTTCTACACTGCAGCTAAGCAGTTGAACCTGGTCCATAACCGATTTCGATCAGTGTATATCCAGTTATAGCTATAGTATAGTATTTTTTTCCAATAATGGCAGTGATCAGCAATTTTTATTGTGACTGCGACATTATGGCGGACACATCAGACATTTTTGACACATTTTTGGGACCATTGTCATTTATACAGCAATCAGTGCTATACAAATGCACTGATTCCTGTGTAAATGACACTGGCAGTGAAAGGGGTTAAACCGGGGGGTGGCAGTGTAGGGGTTAAGTGTGTCCTAGGGGCGTGTTACTAACTGTGGGGGGCGTGGCTGTGTGTTAGTGATCACTGATCTCTGCTCCAATCACAGGGAGCAGAGATCAGTGTTACTTGTTGCTAGGCAGAACGGGGAGATGCTGTTTACTTCCGCATCTCCCCGTTCGTCCTCCCTGTGAGATGATCGCTGGTATCCCCGCGGCGATCGAGTCCGCGGGACCCGCGACCAGACTCACGGGGGTCCCGACCGGCGCGCACGTCGCAGGCGGCAGGCACGCGATGGCACAGTGGCATATTCAAAGGGATGTACCTGTACGCCCTTATGCCTGTCCGTGCCATTCTGCCGACATACATCGTCGTGTGCCAGTCGGGAAACGGTTAAAGATAACCATCCTCACCTGTGATCTGTTTGCTTGTAATTAGTGTGTGTGTATAAAAGGTCAATACGTTTCTGGACTCCTGGCAGACCCTTGCATCTTTCACCCAGTGCTGCACTGACATTTCTGGATTCTGAGTCATGGGGAAAGCAAAAGAATTGTCAAAGGATCTGCAGGAAAAGGTAGTTGAACTGTATAAAAGAGGAAAGGGATATAAAAAGATATCCAAGGAATTGAGAATGCCAATCAGCAGTGTTCAAACTCTAATGAAGAAGTGGAAAATTAGGGGTTCTGTTGAAACCAAACCACAGTCAGGTAGACCAACTAAAATTTCAGCCACAACTGCCAGGAAAATTGTTCGAGATGCAAAGAAAAACCCACAAATAACTTCATGTGGAATACACGACTCTCTGAAAACATGTGGTGTGGCTGTTTCAAGATGCACAATATGGAGGCGCTTGAAGAAAGATGGGCTGCATGGTCGAGTCCCCAGAAGAAAGCCATTACTATGCAAATGCCACAAAGTATCCCACTTACAATACACCAAACAGCACAGATACAAGCCTCAAACCTTCTGGCACAAAGTCATATGGAGTGATGGAGACCAAAATTAAGCTTTTTGGCCACAACCATAAACACTACATTTGGAGAGGAGTCAACAAGGCCTATGATGAAAGGTACACCATTCCTACTGTGAAACACGGAGGTGGATCGCTAATGTTTTGGGAATGTGTGAGCTACAAAGGCACAGGAAATTTGGTCAAAATTGTTGGCAAGATGAATGCAGTATGTTATCAAAAAATACTGGAGAAACATTTGCATTCATCAGCCAGGAAGCTGCGCATTGCAACGTACTTGGACATTCCAACATGACAATGATCCAAAACACAAAGCCAAGTCGACCTGTCATTGGCTACAGCAGAATAAAGTGAAGGTTCTGGAGTGGCCATCTCAGTCTCCTGACTTCAATATCATTGAGCCACTCTGGGGAGATCTCAAACATGCAGTTTATGCAAGACAGCCCAAGAATTTACAGGAACTGGAGGCTTTTTGCCAAGAGGAATGGGCAGCTTTACCATCTGAGAAGATAAAGAGCATCATCCACAAATACCACAAAAGACTTCAAGCTGTCATTGATGTTAAAGGGGGGTCAATACACGGTATTAAGAACTGGGGTATGTAAGGTAATTTGGGTAGTTTGTGTTGCCATTATAATTTAAAAAGAGTAAACACATTTGATTAATAATAAATGGCTTCAGCCAAACACTAACCATGAGTGAAAGAAATGTTTTTGTGTTATCATTCATATTCTCTGAAAAACGGCCAAGAAATCATAAATTCATTCAAAGTATGTAAACTTATGAGCACAACTGTATATAAACGTATATGTCTCATCCCTAACCTGATCGAAGAATTACATTTCTGGATTCTGCAGGGTACAACAGTAGTATAACCTTTAATATACCCCTACTGATAATGCCAACCACAGACAGAATTTTGGATAGTGCAAAATAACCCACCCTGCTTGTTCTTGTGGTAGATGTCACTTGCTTTAATTCAAATCCCTCATATTCTTCATTAAATGATGTTTCAGAAGGGAGCTTTATGTTTTTTCGTAGTCTTTTTGACTTACATTGAATTTCTGTTAGCAAGCCTGCAATGATAAAAGGTTACCACAATTAGAACAACATTTGTGATAGGCCCTTTTGTCTTTGTCTTACATTTTAGATTATGTTTTTGTAGTGCTAGATACCGACGTCAGACTCCCCAAATGTATCAGCATTTAGTTTTGGTTTCCACTTGGGCGTTGCAGTGTGTTCCCATTTGTTCTGAAATGCACTTTCAGCTTATCTCAACCTCAAAATTACAATGATCAAACTAGAAAATCCATATCATCATCTCACCCAGGAGATGTTGGGATATATTAGGGATGGCCTACACGCATAAGATTATTAAGAGATACAACTATGTTGGATAAATCGGTCTGTATTGGGATGTCTCGAAGAGACACCCACCCAATTAGGGCCAAGGTCCGGCTATGTGGCCCGGATTTTCCCGG
Source organism: Lithobates sylvaticus (assembly GCA_028564925.1). Classification (NCBI taxonomy): domain Eukaryota; kingdom Metazoa; phylum Chordata; class Amphibia; order Anura; family Ranidae; genus Lithobates; species Lithobates sylvaticus. The sequence continues at coordinate 352,769,037 of CM053029.1, forward strand.
ATAAATGGACGTCCCACCAAAACACCCCCAACATGACTTTGGGTATTTCTAAACCGATCATTTACTTTCTTCCAAAGAGTAATTCAATATAAGAATGGAATAATACATTCCCACTATTATACATATCTAAAAATTAAGTTTAATAAGTAGGAAAAAGGGGGTGGGATCTAAAAGGAGGTTAGAGGGAATGAGGGGTCTCCAGAGGGAATCAATTGTTCAAATATACAAGGGATCATATAACATTAGTGTCCGTAAAGGTGGTGAGCCTCATCAGGGTAAAAGAAGTGAGAAGTCAAAATCTGGCGGTAGAATGTGTGTTATCCATGGAAGCCATAGTGTTTCAAATTTAACAAGTTTATCAAGTATGATTGCCTCCATTTTGGCATGGATCATAGCTTGTGTTACATGTTGTTTTACCGACACTTCACAGAGCTTGTCTGACTTCCAGGCTTTAGCTATAGATTGTTTTGCTGCCGTTGTGACATATATTAGGAGTTTAAATTGGCCTTGTGTTATGTTTCGTGGTTTATTATTTAGGAGAGTCACCAATGGATCAAGTTGTAAAGTAGCATCAAACATTGTAGAGAGAATATTAAATATTTTTGACCAAAAGGTCTGGGCTATGGGACAAGTCCACCAAATGTGTAGATGTGTACCTGGGTCACTACAGCCTCGAAAACATTGAGGGGGGTATTGGGGAAGGAATTTTGATATTCGTGCGGGCACTAGGCACCACCTGGTAAGAACTTTATCATTTATTTCAAGGGCTACCATGTTTGGTGTGGCAGATTTTGTATTTTGCCAGATTTGTGCCCAATCCAATGTGTCTGGAGGAAGATTTAAATCAGCCTCCCATTTAGAAGCATAAGATGGGGGAGAGGCGGTTGTATGTGAAAGCAGTTGGGCATATAGGTCTGAGATAAGTCCTCGTCTGTGTGCAAGCTCGTTCAAAGGTAGTATAGTTTGGAGTTGTTAAGTTTGTGGGGGCATTTTGGGACAAAAAGTTTTTAATTTGTAAATATCTAAATGTTTCAATATTAGGTATATTGTGAGATTTGTTTAGTGTTGGGAATGTTATGATTTTATCAGATTCGTAGAAGTGATGTATTTGTGTAAGACCCACATTTATCCAGGCCATGAAGGAGGAAGGTAAAGTCCAAGCTGGGTAGAAGGATGGATTGTGTAAAAAGGAGAGGAGTGGGTTAAGTGGAGATTGGAGACCAAACCGGGATTTGAGTCTATCCCAAATGGAGAGGCTATGTTTTGTGACTGGATTTGTTATTGAACGACGTTGGGATGATGAAAGCCATAATAGATGCGATGTGGAAAGAGGATCTGTGTTGACAATTCTAAAATGTTGGATTTCCCATCACTTTCTCAATAGCAATGGTCTGTCACCTAGACAAATGGAAACATAGACAGCAAGAAAAAAAGGGGGTCTACTTTTTCCCTTCTCCAGCTAAAACAAAAAAAAAATTTTGCCTTAACATACACTTTATCATTTTATATGATAAATACCCTTCATGACATTTGTTGATGCGTAAAACTACCAACAGTATATGCTCTAGTCCACAGCAGGGATATCTAAACTAGATTTCGTGGGCCAAATCCGGCCTATTGCAAGAGCTGGGTCAGTGGCCTCTCACACAGGTATACAGGTCCATCAACTGTGTTATTATTGTAGCATCATTGGTTGCTAGGACCATCAATGTCCAACATTCAATGTCCAACAATGGCCATCAATATCAACAACCAATCATATGCTAGCCCTAGCATTCACAGGTGGATAGCACTTCCTCTGTCCACACCTGCTCCACCTGTTGCTACAGTCATGTTGTAAGTGTGTGAGGTAAGGTGGACTCTGATAGAAACTTTGATGTAATGAGGAACTCTGATAAAGACCCTGGTGTAAGAGGGGATGCTAATGGGGCTCTCATGTAAGGGGGGACTCTGATGGGAACCTTAATGTAAGGAGGTGGGAACCTTGATGTAAGGGGGGGGGGGGCTGTGATGGGGACATTCATGTATGTGAGGACTCTGATGTAAGGGGGTACTATGATAGGGACCTTGTGTAAGGGGGGCTCTGATGGGAACCCTGATTTAAGAGGGAACTCCAATGGGAACTCCAATTTAAGAGGGGACTTTGATGTCAGGGTAAACTTTGATGAGGGCTCAGATTTAAGGTGGAAATCTGCAGGGCTCACCTGTCCCAGGATCCAGTGATGGGCTCACCCCAGCCATTTTGACATCTCCTCTTCTGTGTTATGCGCTGGCATCTTAAATATGGGCATCCAGCTCTGACAGCTCGGGGCTTCACAACCAGGTGCCTACTGTGCATGCGCCATTCACGCTGCAGATTGTGAATGGTCCCGTAGTCTTCTGAGACCTGCCATGTGTCCCAGAAGACTGCAGGGAGGGGGCAGAAGAACTTCCGCTTCCATTTGCCTAGGCAATTGAAGCAGAAGTGGGAGCGAGTACCTGTCACAATCAGGTACCCACTCCCCTCTCTCCACAAACATGCCATTACTGAAAGAGGAGGGGGGGGGGGGGAAGCCTTAAAATTGAACTTTCCCTTTAAATCGACTTCTCATGAATGGGAACTGCCATAGATGCATTGAAACTGATTTATAAATCCGTTTTTTTTTTTTTGGCCAACAAATATTTGTAAAATTTACAATGTGGCCCTCATACTGAAAAGTTTGGAGACCTCTGGTCTAGAAGATGGTCAGACATCCAGTCATGATCCATCTATCCTCAAGCTAAGGACTGCAGAATACTAAGTAAACATGTATGCTCATCTTGGAGCGACACACACATTTATGTTGGAGATGTACCGTATGTAAAGGAGAAAGGATATTTTTATTCCTACCGAACCATGGCCACCAAGGAAAATTTTGGAAGCCATTTTGTCTGGATCACTCATTTGTCATTAAATATCCATTATGGGGCAAACAAGTGAAATTAAAATATCTCCATTACCATGCTATTTATTGTATCACAGCATTTTTGGTAGTGTTAGATCAGTCCATGCCATGTTTTCACATACAAAAAGGAAATCTTATCCATTATAACATTATCACTGTCCACAAGTGTTATCAAGTTATCATCCTGCACTTTGATAAATTTATCTAATGTAAACATACTGCTATGATAATTAAGTGGGGAAAAGATTATTTCAGTAAGATCTTGTTCACACTACCCAGCAAGCGTTATTGTGTGCAGGTGTGCGGTGTAAACACATGCTGCTGTGCACCGCAAAGCATCGTTAAAGCGCATTGCAGTGATTGTTTTTAAAAAAAAAAAAATGTCCTATCTCTTTACCACACCAACACAGTGTGTTGGTGTCAACTAAAGCCATAGGGCATAAGGACACAATTACCTTGGCCTTGTATTGGGATTATGTTGGTCAGCAATGTCGCTGGTGTGAACCAGCCATTAAGCCCCTTTCACACTGGGGCGGGAGCCGCGGTGACAGTAAAGCAGCGCTATATTTAGCGCTGCTTTACCATCGTTTTAGCCACGGTATTCGGCCGCTCGCGGGGGCGGTTTTACCCCCGCGAGCGGCCGAAAAAGGGTTAAAATCCCCCGCAAGAGGTATTACCGCGGTGTCCCATTGAAATCAATGGGTAGGAGCGGTATAGGAGCGGTGAATACACCGCTCCTATACCGCTCCAAAGAGGCTGCTAGCAGGACTATTTTTACCGTCCTGCTAGTGCACCGCTCCAGTGTGAAAGCCCCGCCGGCTTTCACACTGGAGTGAATGGGGCCGGTTTTTTTCAGGCGGTGTACAGGCGCTATTTTTAGCACTGTACCGCCTGAAAATCGCCCCAGTGTGAAAGGGGCCTAAGTGGTAAAGACTGGAATGCAGACAGTGAACAATTTATGATAACACTTACATTCAGCAAGCATGCCCATCTCTTTACACTTCCTCAGGCGACATTCCTGGCATTTCCTCCTCATGTACATGTCCATTTCACAGTTACCGCCATTCTTACATTTGTAAACAGCATTTTTAGTAATACTTCTTCTGAAAAAGCCTGCAGGTTAAAACACAGAATGGATTATTTAGTGTAAGCATTGCTTAGGGGAACTTAAAATGTATTTAATTAAAAACGATATTTCAGTTTTGAGATTGTTGCTGGCATCTTTCAACTTTCAGAAACTGCAGTAACGGTGTCCACTAGAATTCCCAAATCTCTTGGAAGGCCACAGCCAGTACAAAGCCAAATCATGGTGTCAAACTTCCCTGGGGGATTTAGGTCAAACAGTAAACTGGGAAATCAGAAAATTACAACTTTATGAAAGGGCAGAGACATTTGCCATTTAGGGAGTCTCAGTTAGTGATGAGCAACTGATTGAAAAAAATTTAAAAGTTTGCATGTTCCTTTGTTTTTTTCACTTTTTGATATACAGATTTATTTATTTGCTTACGTTTTTATTTTCACCTTTTTAATCCTTCATTTGTTAACTTACAAATTCATTCCACAACACTAATGCCACGTACACATGACCGGACTTTCCGGAAGACTAGGTCCGACGGTCTTCCCAACGAACTTTCGACAGAGTTCCGACGGACTTCCGAACGAACGGACTTGCCCACACACGAACGGACTAAGTCCGTTCGAAAGTCCGTTCGTTTTGAACGTGATGACGTAAGACGGGACTAAAAAAGGAACTTCAATAGCCAGTAGCCAATAGCTGCCCTTGCGTCATATTTGGTCCCTCGGACCAGTATACAGACGAACGGTTTTCCCGATAGGTATTGAGTCCGTCGGACAGCTTTAAAACATGTCCTATTTCTTGGTCGGTCTGATTTTTTTTATAAAAACGATCGGATTATCCCACACACGATCGGAATGTCCAACGGACAGATCCCATCGGACCTAGTCTGCCGGAAAGTCCGGTCGTGTGTACGGGGCATAAGCCGTCAAAAGACTAGGCTTTTTTGACAGTATAGTGTTAGAATATTTTTGCATGTAAGCACTGGAAGGTTTTAGGGACAGACAAGGCTTTAGGCACAGACAACATGCCAGGACAATGATCGCGAAAAAATTACAGATATTTTAAACCAGGAACCAAAAGATTTAAAAATAAAAGCTACATGGCTGAAAATAAAGATCCTTACCCTAGCGTTAAAGCTTTGTGAACTGAATCTATTGTCTATATGAGTTTCAAAGTGATGGGGAGTGCCTACATGATAAGATCAGTGTACACAGCAATAAGATTGCTGCTTATTGCGAGTAGCTTTAAATTGTGGTGTGCAGGCCGTTATTGGTTGGCGCCAAATTTGATCTGAAATCGAAAAGATAGATCAAGTTCAAGAAATTTGTGGTTTATTATTGTTCAACCCAAATCCCATCACTAGTCTCAATGAAATACAAAAAGCCATGTATATTACTGCTGTTTCACATGCACCTTAAACTAAATATAGACTAACTGTTCTCAATTTTTTTTCTGGTAAACTTGTAAATACTAGTAGTACGAAAAACTATGTGGAAGAAGACCACCTGCCCACATCCCTAATACACTATGTAATATGACAATTTTTCCTCTTGTGGGACTTTGGGAGCCAGGAGTCTTCAAAATGATATCAAAATATAGTTTTATTAGAAAAATTAAAACATGAAATGCAATAAAAACATATGGATGCACATATAATGATTGGTGCGGTTTTACCCCCGCGAGCGGCCGAAAAAGGGTTCAAAATCCCCCGCAAAGCGCCGCCGTAGTGGTGCTTTGCGGCAGTATTGCCGCGGTATTACCGTGGTGTCCCATTGATTTCAATGGGTAGGATCGGTATAGGAGCGGTGAATACACCGCTCCTATACCGCTCCAAAGATGCTGCTAGCAGGACTTTTTTTTACCGTCCTGCTAGCGCACCGCTCCAGTGTGAAAGCCCGCCGGTTTTCACACTGGAGTGAATGGGGCCGGTTTTTCAGGCGGTGTACAGGCGCTATTTTTAGCGCTGTACCGCCTGAAAACCGCCCCAGTGTGAAAGGGGCCTAACATGCACCCTTTACCTCTCCTTTTCACAGTTGTATCCTTTCTCCTTAAACTTTCTTTCCTTCACCCCTCTTCTCCACAATCTGTATATATCACCTTCACTTCTACCCTCTCCTTATTACTGCACTCCTCACCTCCTCCTAATTCTAATCCTACATGCTAATAAAACCCCCAGGATGCCCCTTCATATAAATCACACTCTCATATTACCTCCCTCACCTTTCTGCTTCCCCTAACCCCTGGAGATATATCCCCAAACACTGGGCCTCCTTTAATATTTTTTATTGAGGTAAATATAAAACAATACAACAATAACATATTTTTCACATTTAACCAGGTTGTCATCAATTCAACATAGAAACGATTTAACAGTACATTTGCATAATGCTCCGTACCTATCAGAAGCTAGAGACCTGTTGGTAACCTCTAAGCTAGAACAGTTCAAGCCCTTGAGTGGGTATGGCACTTAATAGATTCACAAGAAGGGAACATCAACAAAATAGTAATTCCAAAAGGAGGAGGTAGGGAGGTTTCAGGGCAACCATAGGCCTTAGTTCAGGGTACCAAGGTGTGCTTCTTGTCTCTAGTTTTGCTAGATTTCCTGCCTTATCTGCAATGTCTCATTCAAGTATATCAGCAACCAGGTCGTGCAGGTTATACCATCAGGTAACATAAAAGAAAAATAAAAAAAAGAAAAGGGAAACCAGAACCAAAGGAAAAAGGGGGTTTGAGGTAAAACGGTTAAGGTATCAGAGGGAGGGCATTAAATAAGAAAGAAAAAGAAAAAAAGAGGGGAGACAGAGGGGAAGAGAAAAGGAGGGAGAGAGAGGGAGAGGGTCACCTGGAGTTCCTCTTTAGGTAGAGATGTATTCAATCCAAGGGTCCCAAATCTTATTAAACATCTCTGCTTTATTATGGAGGGTATGGGTAAGTTTGTCGTTAATCATAATCCAATTAAGTTTGTTTTTAGTTTGGTCGAGGGGTATGCTTGAATGTTTCCAATTTCTTGCAATTGTTATTCTTGCCGCCAGTAGAATGTAGGTTATGAGTTTCAAGGATTTTTTGGGGACCTCGTCTGGTAGTTTGTGGAAGAGAGCACTCTCTGGGGATCTACGAATATTGACCCCCGTAACTGAATTAATCATATTATATATTCTAATCCAAAATCTGATCACCAGTGGGCATTGCCACCAGATATGGTGCATCGTACCCATCTGTCCGCATTGCCTAAAGCAGTTGGGTGAGGAAGAGGGATGCATTTTTGCTATTCTAGTAGGGACGAGATACCACCGCAGCAATGTTTTATAGTTTGCTTCAATAAGGGTGGTATTAATAGATATTTTCGACAGTCGGTGAGCGATATCCTGCCAGTCTGGCATTTCGAGGGAGAGGTTCAGGTCCCTTTCCCATTGAGTCATGTAGGATAATTTAGTGTTGGGTTCAGTGATGGAAGAGTAAGTGGCGGAAATCCGTCCTCTTTGATTGCTTCTGTTTTGGCAGTTCAATTCTAAAGTGGTGAGAGTAACTGGTCCACCCCCCACTTTAAGTTTGGAAGAGATAAATGAGGAAATTTGGTTATATCTGAAAACCTCAATGCTAGGCATTGAGAAATTTTCTTTGAAATATTTAGCTGAGTGCATTTGATTACCGCTAATAAAATCTCCGATTCTCATTAACCCTTTGTTGAGCCACCATTGAAACAGTTGTGGGGTGAGGCCAGGAGGGAATTCTGGATTACAAAAAATGGGTGCTAGTGGTGTGTGGAGTGATGCAAGGGGTACTCTATGTCGTACTCTGTCCCAAACCGCTAGGGAGTGTGAAAGTGTGGGACATAAGATGGGTGGGCGTTTACGGTTGGGAAGCCACATCATGGCTCCTATCGCTATTGGGTGGCACGCTAGTGCCTCTATGTAAACCCATAAGGGTGCTGAGCCTTTGGCTGTTGTGTGGGTGAGTTGGGCTATTTGCGCTGAATGGTAGTATGCTTGTAGGTTGGGTAAGCCAAGTCCTCCTCTAGATTTAGGAGTGTAAAGTGTTTTTTTTGGTATCCTTGATTTCTTATTACCCCATATAAACCGCAGGACTTCCTGTTGTATATGTTGCATGTCTCCCCTCGGGATTGACACCGGCAGTGTCCTAAAGTAATACAAGAGTCTGGGCAGGAAGGTCATTTTTATTGAATTGATTCTACCAAACCAGGAGAGGGAATATTCCGACCAAGCACGGAGGTCCTCTTTGAGCTTTTTGAATAGAGAGGGGTAGTTAGCTTTATATAATGTAGCAATTGAAGGAGTTAGTTGTATTCCCAGGTATGGGAGGGAGTGGGGTGCCCATTTAAAATTGTATGAGTTTTGAAGGAGCTGTACCTCAGTAGGGGGTAGAGATATATTCAGGGCTAAGGTTTTTTGCGTATTCAGGGTCAGGCCTGAGAGTAGTGAGAACCGGTCTAGTAGAGATAAAAGTTCTGGGAGCGAGGTCTGAGGTTTAGTAATGTACATAAGGACATCATCTGCAAATAATGCACATTTGTGGTCTTGTTGACCACATTGGAGACCATGGATGTTGGGATTGGAGCGGATGGCCATTGCCAGGGGCTCTATTGCTAAAGCAAATAGTAGTGGGGAAAGTGGGCAGCCTTGTCTAGTACCTCGTTGGACAGGAAATATAGATGATTTATGGCCTTTGATAGAGATTTGGGCTATTGGGGAGCTATAAAGTGTTTTCATTAGTGAGAGGAATGTGGAGCCAAATCCCATGGTTTCAAGGGTGACAAAGAGGTAATCCCAGTTCAGGCTATCGAAGGCCTTATTAAGATCTAGTGATAGTATCAGAAGTTCCCGGTCTGGGAGATTATCCCAGTTGGAGCGTACCACTGAGATCAGAGCGATGGATCTGCGAATTTGATCCAAAGTCTGACGTCCCGCAATAAACCCCGACTGGTCTTTATGTATATAGCGTTCCAAAAAGGAATTGATTCTGAGGGCTAGTATCTTTGTTAGTATTTTTAAGTCACAGTTAATTAATGAGATTGGGCGATAGTTACGTACGTCGGTGGGGTCCTTATTAGGTTTGGGGATTACACTGATGTATGCCTTGTTGTCGTCGGGTGGGACCTTACCCCCGTCCCTTAGGGAATTAAAATAAAGAGTTAAGTGGGGGGCCAATAGCGTAGAAAATTTCTTATAGTAGATGTTAGGAAGTCCGTCTGGACCTGGGGATTTGTGAAGTGGGAGGGACTTAATGGCGTCGGTGACCTCCTCGTTTGTAAATGGTTGATCAACCAGTTCCCTATGATCTTCGGTGATGATCGGAAGAGGGAGAGACCCCAGAAATTCCCTGATGGATGGGGGAGCTACTGCTTGTGGCTTCTTGTATAGGTCGGCATAGAATCCATGAAATTCATCCAAGATCTTTTGGGGGTTTTGTGACAGGTGGCCGCCAGATGTTTTTATTGTTGGGAGTGCGTGATGGGAATGTTTGGGGGTGAGCTTATGTGCCAGCAGGGATCCTGGGCGATCCCGCCATGTAAAGAATTTGTGGTTCGTCCACCTTAGCTGTTTCTCAGCTCTTGTGGTCAGGCATATATTTAGTTCTAGTCTGGATTGTTCCAGTTTCTTGAATAGGCCCGGGGAGGGGGAACGTTTGTGCTGTTTGGTCAAAGATTCAAACTCTCTAGTTTTGGCAGAGATCAGTTCAGTACGGGCTTTCTTTAATCTGGAAGCTAACTGGATAAATGAACCCCTTATTGTAGCTTTGTGTGCGGTCCAGTTCGTCGCAGGGGATGTGTCCTCTGGTTTGTTATTTTCAAAGTAGGTCTGTATATGGTTTGATATCTCTATACATTGAGATTCATCACTAAGGAGGGATTCATTCAGTCGCCAATGATATCCTGTAGGTCTATTTCTGAGGTCATGTAGTTGGACCATAATTGGATCGTGATCTGACCATGGGGTTGATAGGATTTTTGCTGATCTCAACTTTGGGATCACCCCCGAAGGGAGAAATATGTGGTCTATGCGGGAGTAGTGTCCATGTGCTCTTGAGTAGTGTGAGTAATCTCTATCGGTTGGGTTGACCTCCCGCCAAGCGTCTACCAGGTCGTATTGGTGTAGTATCTGTGCGAATATGCGACTTTGTTTGGGGGGGGGGGCGGAGACCCGAGGTATGTGATTTGTCTTTAATTAAGTCTAATGCTAGGTTAGAGTCACCTGCCAGAATTATTACCCCCTCTAATTCGGGTTCTAGGAGTTTTAAGAGGGCGTGGAAGAAGGTAGTCTGGTTAGTGTTGGGGGCATAGTATACTAGAATAGTGATTAAGATCTCGCCCAGATGTCCCTTTACCAGGAGATAACGGCCCTCTTTGTCTCTAATAATTTTGGTTTCTGTAAATGATATATGCCTAGAGAAGCAGAGGGCGACCCCCCTCTTTTTCTCTGAGGCATTCGCAAAAAAACAAAGAGGGTATTCTCTATGCAGGTAGCGGGGGGTAAATGAGGAAGTGAAGTGTGTCTCTTGGAGAGCCACTATATCAGCCCCTAGGGATTTATAATGTGTGAAGGCCTTGATTCGCTTAGCTGGCGATCCAAAGCCTTGGACATTATGTGAGAGTAGGCGGATATTACAAGGTGTCAGAGCTATGGAAGACATGGGAAACATTCAAGGGTCATTATATACAGACTCACCCTTCGGTCCGTTGGTTTCAGATGCCATATGTGCAGAAGTATCGTCCAGGTGACCCTCGAGAAGGAACAGTGGTAGAACAGGTTAATATTAAGTTTACTGTGGGAGGAAGAGGAGGTGGGTTGGGAAGTAGTAGTGAGAGTAGCATTAGTGGGGTCGAGGAGAGAGGGAGAAGGGGAGAGAAAAAAAAAAAAAACAAAACAATAAAACCAAGCGGTCGGACCAGGGGACTCCTGGTACCGAGTGACATTCGTTAGACATAATACTACTAAATCTTACAGTCAGTAACAAATAAAGTGTCCCAGGGGCAGGCCCTGGGTGTGAAGGAGTCTCCACCAGAAACTGGTAATGGGAAGAGCCCTTCGAGTGGGGAGTGCACATGGCCATCCCCCAGCAACCATAAAAAAAAACTTGGTGTACAAGGTGCGGGAAGAAAAAAAAAAACATGTGTGTGTATACATCTAGTTAACATATTTGGCCCCAATGTCCCGCCCCAAAACGCTAATGGGATCATCTAGCCAAATATGTTGGTAGACTATATGGTGATTAAGGCAGTAAAAAGGAATGCCAGAAAAAGTGCAAGAACGTAATGGCCAGTTCAAATATTCCTAACTAATGGGGAAAAAAAAAAAAAAAAAAAAAAAAAAGCTGGAGTCTTTGTTTCAGCAAAGTGCAGCCGCCCTGTGTGGCACCTAATGTCCCTCTCAGGGGACCACTGAGAAGGCACCACGGCGGATTTAAATCAGTTCAGCAATGGCGGGTCCATCTTCTCAAGATGTTCGGGATGATGAGGCAAACTTCTTAGTTGACTTTGATGTCCACAGGGGGGAAAGTGGGGGGGGAGGGGATTCTCTGTGACCAGGTTGATTCCGTGGAGATGCATCGTGGGATATGAATCCCAGCTTTAGTAGGATCATTTCGCCTTCAGTGAACGATGAGAAGGAGTAGGACTTGCTGTTGAAAGAAAATTGGAGACGGAAAGGATAGTTCCACCTGTAGCGAATGTTACGTTGGATCAATGGCGTCAGCAGAGGTTTAAGCGATCGCCTCTTTTGGATTGTGGCTTGGGAGATATCAGCAAATATTTGGATCTTGATGCCATCTATCTCCAGGTCTGGGTTTTCACGGGCATAGCGCATCACAGCTTCTTTGATTTTAAAAAAGTGTGGCTTCACAATCACATCTCTAGGGGGGCCGTCAGGTTTGGGGGGTGTCAGGGCTCTGTGGATTCGATCCATCTCCATATGGATCTCGTCGATGTCGGGTACTGCAGCTTGCATTAAAGATTGTGTAATGGAGGTGATATCTTTTATATTTTCTGGTATACCACGGATACGGAAGTTATAGCGTCTTGCGCGATTTTCAAGGTCGTCGATCTTGGAGTATGCTTCCTCAAGTCGATCTTGTAGGTCAGTGATCATATTTGAGTTCTGGGATACTCTATGGACCGTGTCATCCATCTTGGATTCGATACTGTTTAATCGGTTACCCATTTCCTGGAAATCTTGCTTTATGTCAGAAGCTAATTTGTCAGTAGCTTTAGATAATTCTCTTTGGAGCAAATCAGCAAAACGTGCTAATAAGATTGGGTCTCCTGAATATTGTCCTTGTGCAGGGGGAGCAGCAGGGGATTCAGCATTGCAATCTAAAACAGATTCTTGGCTGCTGGGCTGGCTGTATATGGCTTCTGCCATCTCCCTATCCAGGAGGGAGGATGCCTGTGAGTCCAAGCTGGGTGACATGGCTGCATTTTGTGAGGGAGACAGTGCAGGGGGGCTGGGTTGTAAGCATTCTGCGTTCGTTAGCTCACCTTTAGTGGGGGAAGGTCTGGTGGGGCCCAGCGCCGGGTATTCGGCCTCATAGCTTTTTGTGGCCTGTTTCTGTGGAGGAGGTGGTAATTTCCCCTTCCCCGAGGCCTGCGTGCCTCGTGTGTGATGGCCGGTCGCCATCTTGGAATCCTGGAACGTGGCGCGGGTCGCGATCCGGGAGCCGGTTTGAGGCTGGCTTCCTAATTTTTGTGGCATCCGGAGTGTGCCTGGACCCTTCCGCAAGGGGGTCAGGCTATTACCGAGTCCGGGCGGGGTGTGGGGCCGCTGTTTGTAGCTGAAGTTGCCGGGGGACGAGTGGAGCAGATCAGATGGACATCCGCTCCGTCCGGCCGCGCATGCGCACTCCTGGAAAATGTTTAAACTCAACAAGGTCTATGCAAACATT
>CM053029.1:352782359-352837359 GCA_028564925.1 Lithobates sylvaticus
AGTTTGCTGCTACACATAATTATTTTTGGTTCAATTACCAATTTTTTGGACAGGATAGAGGTGCAGCCATGGGGGCTAAATAGTTTGGTGAACCTCTTTATGGCCCGGTGGGAGGAGGATGTCCTCTATGCCCAACTGAGACCACAGGTGGTCCTGTGGGCAAGATATATAGACGACATCCTCCTCCTATGCGATGGCAGTGAGACAGATCTTCTGGAATTTATGTGTTTACTTAATACTAACAATAGGGGAAGTCACGAGGCAAATTGTATGGAGATCAATTTTTTAGATGATCTTAAGATTTCTGTCAGGGGTGATAAGTTTGTCACCTCTACTTACATTAAACCCACTGACAGAAATTATTTTATCCCAGTGGATAGCTGCCACCATGCTCCCTGGCTTAGGTTGGTTCCTAAGAGCCAGTACATGAGACTTAAGCACAATTGCACTAAGCCAAGCGAATTTCTGGTACAGGCAGAAGTTTTAACTCATAGATTTGTTGAAAAGGGTTACCTTGAAGTCCCTATGGGATACCTTGAATCAAGTTGCGCAGATATATAGGGCTCACCTGTTAAAAGAGAGACCTCATGATGCAAGGAAGGAGACCCCTTTCTAAGTCCCTTTTATCACTCATTTTTCCATTCAGCATCAGAATGTTAAACACCTGATCCAGAAACATTGGCACATTTTGGGCAATGATAGGGTTTTGAATACTCTCTTGCCCAATAAACCTCAGGTTGTCTTTAGAGGTGCTCCCTCTCTCAGAGATAGGTTAGCCCCCGATGTTCTAGACCCTCCACAGAAAAAGTCAATTTTTTTTCATCACCTCACTGGCTATTACCAGTGTAGGAAATGTCAAGTATGTTCCATAAATGTGTGTAGAAATATGAGGATGAATAGATTTGTTTCTAATAGCACCTCGGTTGAATTTAAAATAGAGCCCTTTGTCACATTCTCCACTACAGGAGTAGTTTACTTATTGCAGTACCCCTGTGGACTGCAATATGTGGGCAGAACCAAGCGTCCACCCCAGGTCCAACTTATTGAACACATAAATAATATTAGAAAAGGTTTCACTAAACACTCAGTTTCCAAACATTACCTGATAGTCCACAACAGAGATCACACCAACACTATATTTTTGGGGATAGATAAATTCAGTCCGCACTAGAGGAGCAGCTCTTTAGTTTGAGGCATCTCTAAGCTTGAGATGTCCTGGATTTTTAGAATTAAATTGCACACTCCGTTTGGGTTGAACATTGATGTCGATGTCAATTCTTTTCTTGATAACTCGTAATGATAATGACTTTTTTTTTACTGTTTGTGAACTTGGTCTGGGCCTCGGGTTGTTTAGTTATTTATAGTCATAGCTAACATTTAACTTTATGTTTTAATGTAGCTAATATGAGATAACATTAAGTGTGCCTGTTGTGTATTATTCACAAGAGAGACCATTCTTAATCTGAACACTAGGGGTCGTCTGTATTAGAACTATGTTTCATCCTCTTTTAGGATTCAATGTTATGAATACAATTTTTTTATTTTATTTAGGCTATATGTGGTTATACCACTAGAGGTCACCTTATGATGTCACTTTGGAATATCCCTTTCTAGGGTTTATTTAATATAACATACCCTTTTTTCCAATATAGTTCATTGATGTTCATAAATTGGTTTATATTTACATTTTAAATTTTTAGGATACATTCTTCCATAGAGTTTTAGTGTAATTGGTCAGTATAGACCACTCGGCGAGACTCGAAGAGTGGATGGTGATTAGCATAGTTTGTCTGCTACTATTGTGATGCTCCCTATTTAAAGATGGTGAGATCTGTGGAGTGGATGGGGACTAGGATAGTTTGCCCGCCACTACTGGAGATGCTCCCTTTTCAAATATGGTCAGAATGCTGCCGGTTCCCCAGTACAGCGTCATATTGTGACAAAACATGTCGGGAGGAGCGACATGCTGACATCACTGCGCTGTTTGATATCCCGGAAGGATGGGCGTTTGATATAACCGGCAGGCTTTTTACAATATTATGCCTTCACATTCCATAAGTGCATTACGTTTTATTCATTAAGGTGAACTTTGGTTTTACACTTGGTTTTACACTTTTTTCTTTTTTTTTTTAACAATGAAAAAGTTTTATTGGAATATTAAGAAATAAAAAAGCGATTACATCTTGAGCATATTCAATGAACATAACCAAGGACATACATCAAAGGCGTGAAAGTCAACAGCACATGACAAAAAGGCGAGTATCTCTTTTTACAGATTGCCTGAGTGAGGATCCGTGAATCCAGAGGAACGAGGAAGGATAAGATTATCCGTTGTGCTGTGGAAGCTCATCTGGTTAGAGTTGCCATCTGCTCGCCATCCTTGGAGGAAAAGACACTGGCTGGGTATTAGCCACAAGCGATTCAGCTTGTGTAAGCTGGTAATTCATGTGGTGGTGGATAGTCACTTTGTCAGTGTGATTGCTATCATCATGAGGAGGATTTCTATTCAATGACTATTTGCACCTTTGCATGCATGGGTGATGTGATGCTATTACATTCTGCCTGTTAAGAATTTTTTCTAGCCTATACTGGTTCTTGTGGACTAATAAGATCATCATATGATTTGACATTTTGACATTACTGGTTTATATGATATGGGCATTAAGAGGGTTATCATTACTACTTATGTTATTTCCTATCACTGGTTTTTATGTTATTAGCACTATGGTTTGGTATTTGTCACTCATTGCTATAATTAGTTGAGAGAGCGCAGCTCTATTCTTTAACATTTACTGTTTTTCTGTGTATATCTCACAGCAGAGTTGCTGCTATTTATGTATTATTAGTTTACAGCGCAGTTTTATTTTCTTTATATACACTAGAAAAAGTGCCTGATACTAAATGGATAATAAATGAACCCCAATAAGGGTAAATGAGAATTAGTTTAAATCCACAAGTGCATATTTAAATAAAAAGAAAATATATAAACACCCGCCAGCCCCTTTAGTCAGCAGTCAGTGAGATAGATGATAATCAAATATATTGATATAACAATAAATGAATATAAGAACAATCACAGTATAAATTAATCCGAAATAAATGTGTAAACAATGAACACCCGGCTGACCATCAAATATACATGTGCAAAATGTATAAAATATTCAACGAAATATAAATATAGTGAAAAAAAGTTTAATCAGTGGTGGAAATTCCCAGATGAAGTCACAAAGTTCATGACGTAACACGTAGGATGGAAGTGTGGTGAAGTCACATCTGGTACGCAGCTGGAAGCTGCCATATTGGCACACCCAGTCTCTGTATTGCATGCAGTTTATGGGTTCTTGGAGCCCTTTTATGTGAGTGGAATTTTATTGCCTTTTATCGAATTATTAAATCATTCTACACTATGGGAAGCATCTATATCTGAGTGAACCACCTGAAGGGGACATTTGTGTATTTCCATGGAAGCATATTGTATATAAAGGAATGACCATGGAGACTATTTGAGTGCTTTTTTACCTGTATATTTTATAGGTCTAAAAGAAGAGGTGAGTGTGAGCACTGTGGTGGATTGCTTTGAAGTTTCACTATATGGATTGACATCGTAAAGTGGGATCACTCCATAACAGTGGAATTTGCACCACTGATTGAACTTTATTTTCACTATTCCGTTGAACATTTGATACATTTTACACATATGTACAGTGTTTGATGGTCAGCCGGGTGTTCATTGTTTACATCTTTATTTGAGATTTATTTATATTGTGATTGTTCTTATATTTATTGTTACATCAATATATTTGATTATCATCTATCTCACTGCCTGCTGACTAGAGGGGCTGGGGAGTGTTTATATATTTTCTTTTTTATTTCATTTATTTAAATATGAACGTGGATTTGATATAATTCTCATTTACCCTTATTGGGGTTAATTTGTCCTCCATTTGGTATTCAGAAACTTTTTCTAATGTGGTGGATGAGGTGGGGAGGGTTTGTTGTTTTTTTTATCTTTCGTTTTTTAGCAGCGCAGCACTTTTTATTTTTTCATTTACTTTTAGGATCTCAGGCAGCGCATGAGACTTTACTTTCTTATGTGCAGGAAACAGGTGTGGATGGCAGTGGGTGGTATGCGCAGGAGAGGAGTGCAGAATGTATGGCGGTGGGTGGTATGTGCAGAAAAGGGGTGCGGAGTGTATGGCAGTGAGTGGTATGTGAAGGAGAGGGGTGCCAAGTGTATGGCAGGTGGTGGTATGTGTGTAGGAGAGGGGTGCAGAGTGTATTGTGCTGGGTGTTATATGTAGAATAGGGGTGTGGAGTGTATGGCTGTGGGTGGTATGTGTAGAAGACGGGTGAGGAGAGTATGGTGGTGGGGGGTACATGTAGGAGAGGGGTGTAGAGTGTATGGCGGTGGATAGTATGTGCAGAAGAGGGGTGCAGATCAATGTTGCCAATCGTCAGTATTTTTGCTGGCAGCCAGTAAGGCAGCCATTGCACCTTTCTCCTGCCAGTAAATGCCAGGGACAGGAAAACATTGCCAGTTAAAAATATGGTGGTGACACTCTGATCAGAAATGCGCACACGCAGTTCCGGGCTGCTGCCAGCCGAGAATATCTGAGTGCCTGCTACAGTTGCGGGTCTGGCAATGGCGGAGCCTGAGCATGTCATGTAATGTCATGGTGCAAGGGAGTGGCCAGAGCCTTGTGTGCGGGTCTGCAGGATGGGAGCAAGGCAAGCCGGAAACTGGGACTGTCAGTGCTGTTTGGACTGGGGTGGACTGTGGGCACAGACTGCCACTGGGATGTGTCGGTGAGGTGTCATCATCATCTGTGCTACTGCACACTGCTGTCAGTGTCAGTTTCATGTGTGTTTGCCTGCCTATTCTCATTTCTTGTCCTGTCCCTGACCTTCTTACTATATCAAAAGTTACATAAGAAATATTGCCTTAATATCTATCTTAAATCACATTGCTAAATGCATATTGTACTTGTTTGTAGCCTAAATACTGACATTTGCCCTTACAACTGTAATTTTGTAACATTTGGAAACGCCAGTAAAAACTTGGCTGTGCCAGCCAATCTTGAGAGCCGTGTCAATAAATTTCAATTTGGTAGGTTGGCAACACTGGTGCAGATGATATAAAAGTATATGGTGTGAATGATGGCCTCTGCAGCACTGCAGAGGCCACTTGGCAGTGGCATGCATGCGTTAGCTGTACAGCACTAGTACTGTACTGGCCTCCTACCCTGCTGCAGACACTGCTGTCACTGCCCCACCCCCATCTCAAGCCTTTGGACACAAGTCTCAACATCTTGTAAAACCTGCCAACTCACCTCCCTCCACACATCCCGCAGAATGAACTTCTGAAAGCATCCTCCCAGCGGGATCATTAGCAGCCGGAAGCTCCGCCTCCACCTCTATAGTCTTTCTGCAGGCAGCACTGGAGGACACTGACCGGGGGCGCAGGGGAGCGCCAAGAGAGGCGGAGGGAGGAGACTTCAGGTTGGCGCTGTAGTCACATAGCTGCGCTGAATTCATATGGCGGTGCCATACATTTACTTAGCAGCATTGGCGTGGCTGAAAAGGGAAGCGATGCAGACTTTTTACGGCGCATTCGAGTGGCCCAGGGGCCTATTGCCCTCCTGACCCCAGTCCAGTCCACCAATGCAATCCGGGGACAAAATCGGGGACAGACTTGCTCCAGGGACAGCATCTTCAGTCCAGGGACTGTCCCCAGGAAACTGGGGACGTCTGGTCACCCTAGTCTAATAAGCAACAGAATTTGATCATGCCACCCTGTGTACTCTAACAAACCTAGTCTGCCACACCCCTCTTTCTCTGCATTGCTAAGTAACTTGTCTGTTATTCATCTATGCCAGCATAGAGTATGGAAGTGGGAGTGCCGGAAACATTTCCAATAAAGGAAAAAATAAGTTTAAAGATAAATTTAGTGATTTTATTTCAGAACCAGGGTTGGTACTTACTATGAAAGAAAAGTGCTCTTAGTGCAGGTAACTGCCATGTTCGTTGAAATCTTCAGTCCTCTACCCCCCTGTATTCCCTGGCAGCAATGGTCTTTCAGTGCAGTGGGGGTTAATACAAGTGGCTGGAACTGTCACATGCATTTGTCAAAAGTGCAGACTATGCCTAACCTCTCTGCCCCCCCCCGCCCCCCGTTCCCTGCTTCATAACTTCCCATAATGAAAATTGCTCTATGAATGGAGAAAGCAGACCTTTCATTCTTCTATATATGTCACAACCAGGCATGCTGGGTCGATGACATCACAAGGGGGTGGGGTCACCCGATGGCATAATTGAGTGACTCCGCCCCTTAGCTATTAAAGAAATGTCAGACGGAGGAGCAGGCAGTCGGCGGGGAGCCTTCAACAAAGCCCAAGGTTTCTTTTTTCGTGTCCGATGGTGCAGTGGGCGTCGTGATTGACAATGGATCTACATTGGGGGACATTGTTTTTGATTTTTGATTTTTTAATAAAGGAATTCAAATTTTAGAAAAGGAATTCAAAAACTTGTGTAGCGTCTTTATTCACTTTTTTGGGCTACTATGTACCCCATACGCATTCACATAGGGGGCGGGATCTGGGGGCTTCCAAATTCCGCTGTTTATCATCAATAAGAAAATTGATGATCCTCTCCACATTGTCACAATAAAGCAACTATGACACCTAGAAGTGCCTGCACATACATGCAGCAGCCCAACCCCCCCCCCCCCCCACTTCCCCCACTACGGCTGACTCTTGGGTCTTTTGATTGAGCAAAGGTCCAGAAATTCCTGGTAGTGTCAAAACTTGCCGACCCTGTCCTTTATGCACATCACTAAGCCAGTGACACAGCCCATCGTGGAGTTTGGAGTTTTTCCATCAAAGTGGTCTTGGATTTGGTCATAGTAGTAGGAACTTGGAGGCTCCCACAAATAAGTGGCTTTGGTAATAAAGTTGTTTTATGCATAATGATCCAAGTTGTTTATTGGAATGTTTTGGTGTGTGCGAGAGAGTATCTTTTACTAGTAAAAAAATTGAAATGTGCATAAAGCTTTGCTGGATTTGATTGTTTTGTGTATAGAGCTGTTAGGTAGGAAAATATGTATAATATTCATCATGATAGCTTAGATAAAATTTGCTGCAGGTAATTCCTTACTGAGAGAGTAACTAGCTTTGTTTTCTATTAAACAGATGTCCTCTCACTGGCACAAGCCCATCAGAAGTCACTGAGGTGGGCTGAAATCACATTTTCCGCTTCGTCAAGCAGAACATCTCTAGCTTCATTTTCTCTGCACTTCTAAAGGGCATCTTAATAAAACTTTAACGCATCATGAAGACATGTATCTATGTTTGTCTGTCTGTCTATCCTTACATACTAATACATGCATATATTATATCTACATAGAAACATGCAAAATGAATGCACAAGGTTGGTGTTTAGCATGCTAATTCTGCAAGAAAAAATATATTTCAAATAGTTACATTAGAAAGGAAAAGGTGGCCAAATGGCTGAAGCTGTAGGGGCGCCCTCAGGCCAGCAGTCTGTTCCTAAAAAAAATGTGGTGAGGTCACACCACACTCTGGGGCTCCCCTCTTAAGCCTGCGATTGTATCTTAAGTCCACGTGGTCCTCTCAGCACAGCAGCACCCTCTCTGCAGCCTGGTTGCCCAGCCTCAATCTCACAACTCTCAGCCCTGAATGCACTGTACTCATTTTTCATTCCCCCCAGTCTAAGGATTTTTCACGCACACACCCCCTCTTATGCCGCGTACACACGGTCGGAATTTCCGATGGAAACAGTCCGATGGGAGCTTTTCATCGGAATATCCGACAGTGTGTATGCCCATCGGTCTTTTTCTGGCAGAATTTCCGACGGCTTTTGGATTGAGAACCTGTTCTTAATTTTTCTATAGTGCCGTTGAACGTGTTGTATGCCGCGGTATTATTGACCGTCGGAATTTGGTGTGATCGTGTGTAGGCAAGACAGTTTGAGCGAAATTCCATCGGAATTCCAATGGGAAAACCATCAGAGCTTTTTCCGACGAGAATTCCGACCGTGTGTACGCAGCATTAGTCCACAGATTCTCCACACGCAGAGCTGGGACAAGGGCAACCAGTGCCCAGAAACTGCACCCCCAACTGGATGGAGAAGGGGATGGGGTAAATAGTGGCGAGGGCCAAAAATGTTTGTAATGTTTGTGGTATGCAAATAAATAGTGGTAAAGAAAAAAACACGTCCCTGAGTCAGCAGTGTCACTGAAATTAAAGAATGTCTCTGAGTTGTTGGTGTCACTGAAATTAAAAAGACTCTTTACATCAGTGGCATAACTAGAAGAAACGTCACCATAAAGCTTCTCCCCAACCCTAGTACAGAGCCCTTTACCAAACCCCAGCCCCCTTTCCTCACTACAAAGCTCATCCCCCTTTAGTACAGAGCATCCCCTCCTCCGCCAGTACACAGGTCTCCCCAATCCTCCCTCCATTGTGTACACAGAGCTTCCTCCTCCTTCCTCTCCCCCCAAGTACACAGAGCTTACCTCTCCTTCCTCTCCCCCAGTACACAGAGCCCCTCCTACTCCCTCTCCCCCAGTACAGAGCTCCCCCCTCCTCCCAGTACACAGAGCTTTCCCCTCTCTTTGTCTGTACCTGCAACATCTGCTGTGTCTGGTGATGTCTCTTCTTGCTGAGCCACCTGAAATGCTGGACAGCACCCTGTCTGATCCATGGGACAATCATGTCTTGTGCCTTGTTGCTGCTGAACCTTGAGCTCTTTGCTTCTCTCATGAACTTCCTGATTTAAACTATGTCTCTGCACTTCCTATATGCCAGATTATTGTGCTCTCTCCAGCTAATATCCCGTTCTTGTCACTCCTGCTGCCATTCATATCTTCGCTAACCTTCGTTGCCAACCTGCAAACGCTTGTTACTTACCTTTAGCTTATTTACTTACTATGCTTCTGCATATCCCTACCTGCTATATTTGCTACTGGACCCCAGATTGCTCATCCCTGGTGGGGGCAATCATGAGGACAGCAAACTGGTACTAACATGCAACAAAACTTCCACCAAAATCTCCACCATCTGTCATCGACCAGGTAGGCCTGCTTCTGTACTTATCCAGCTGGTTAGTGAGTGTCTCTCTACTGCTGTAGCTACTGGCCTCCGTGTCTAACTCCAGACCATGACACCCTTCTTCCCCCTCACTCCAGTTCACAGAACCGCCCCCCAGTACTCAGAGCCCCCCAGTACTCAGAACCCCCTCAGTACATATGACCCCCAGTACATAGAGCTCTCCCAGTACTCAAACCCCCCCCCCCCAGTACACAGAGCTTCCCCAGGTACTAGAAGCCCCATCAGTACTCATAGTCTTCCTAGTACACAGACCCCCCCCCCAGTATGCAGAGACCCCCCCCCAGTACTCAGAGCCCTCTCTAATATGCAGAGCCCCTCCCAGTAAGCAGAGCCTCCAGTACTCAAAGCCCCCTCCCCATACACAAAGCCCACTCTTCTTCCCGACCCCCTTCTTCCCCACAGCTAGTTGTGCAGTGCTACAGGGAGCTGCTGCTTCAGTGTTTACACATGACAGCAACCATCAGGGTATCACAGGGTACTGCCACTCAGTACCCAGAGTCCCCCTAGTACACAGACCCCCCCCAGTATATAGAGCCCCCAGTATGCAGAGAACCCCCCCCCGAGTACTCAGAGCCCTCTCTATTACACAGAGCCCCCTCCCCGTACACAGAGACCACTCCCCTCCTGGCCACCCCTCTTCCCTATCTTCCCTACAGCTATTTTTACTGCCATGGGGTAACACAGAGTACTGCTATGCTCCAGACAAAAAGCCCTGTTGAGAGGAGTGACACTGTAGACACTCCTCTCAGTGAGTAAAAGCCAGTATCCAGGGCACATGTCCCTTCTGACCACCCCTTCTCCTGGCCTTGTCCATACTCCCCTTCTGATTCTCCACACCCCCTTGTAGTCCAGGGATTCTCCATCCCCCATTCTAGTCCTGGAGTTCCCCACATCGACCCCCCCCTCCCCCGCCCCCAGTCCAGGAATTCTTAACATACCCTGTTCCACCAAGTCCAGGAATTATCCACACCCCCTTCCACTTAGTTCAGGGATTCTCTAAACCCCCTCTTCTAGTCCAGATATTCTCGACCCCCCCCACAGTCCTGGGATTTTCCACAGCCCCCCCCCCCATCCAGTGTAGGGAGTTCAGGGATTCTCTACTCCTCCCCCAGTCCAAGGATTCACCATACTCTTCCCTCTCCTAGTCCAGGGATTCTCCACACCCCACTCCTAGTCAATGTAATCTCCATAAACAACCCCCATCCATTTTTTTTAACTGTCCGCAGGTAGGGGCAAGGGGGGTCAAGTGCCCCCCCCCTGGAATCGGGGATCGGATCTTAAATTTAGCACAGTGTCCTCACTATCGGGGTGCGGGCAGCCCACACCTGCGCGCCATCCGCCAGTGATGTGACACCATCAAGGTGCTGTCAAGCCCCCCCATTAGTGTAGTGTGACTTTGGCTCTTTTCCCTGCTCAGTCCAGCAGAGAACTCTGCGGCGCTGTGACAGAGGCTTCCCCCGCTCGCCCCCCTTTCTCCTGTCAGGGAGAAGAGACAGCGGCTCTCACCAGGTTCCCCGACCAGCTTCCTGCTCACTCCTTTGCTTCCCTATTGGCCATAACTGAGGGCCAATCAAAGGAGACTAGGAGAGGAGAGCATCATGGGACATGTAGTCCCTAAGATTGGCAGCCCCATTTTCCACAGGGAGGAGGCTACAACTTGATCAAGAGAGAGATTGAGAGACTGCAGCCTGGAAAAAAGCTGAGGGAGAGAGCGATACAGGATAAAGAATGAGGAGTGTGCTGGGCAGAAGCCAAAGAGCGCCACGCTGCCCAGCACCACCAGAGAGAGCCACGCTGCCCAGCGCCACCAGAGAGAGGAAGACTGAGCCACTACCAGGGTACAGACATGCTACACTACTGACCAGAGTCGCCCCCGGGGAACCCAGAGTGAGCGATCATCCAGCCGGAGGGATCACTGCTGTAGTTTTGCTGGGTCTGGTAAGAGGGCCTGTTGACCATTATCCATTACCTATCCTAGGGACTGTACTACGTCTGCAGTCTCTGACCATAATAATGTGATAATGACATTGTCGAAAAGGGCAGTGCATGGGTGACCCTAAAATGATGCCCCCCCTAAAAAAAGTTCTGCGGATGCCCATGCCCCCATCTAAGGATTCTCCACATCCCCTCTCCTCTTCTCCTAGTCTAGGGATTCTACAACCCCTCCCCCCGTCCAGGTATTTTCCACACCCCTTCATAGTCCAGCAGTCCAGGGACTCTTCACCCCCCCTCATTCCAGATTTTGCAAGCAGGCTCTCCCCTGTAAGATTAATGCGCAGAGCTGACAATCATCCCTGCCTTTGTCAGACAAGGAGGGAGAGCACTGCAGCTTAATACTGAGTGTGGGGGACCTATGCAGGAGTAGGGTGAAGCGCTAAATCCCTCCTCTCCCCTGGCAGCATTCTGCTGTGCTTGTGAGTCTGAGATCACTCCTCCTGCCCCCTGCCCCTGTACCGATAGTGCAGCAGATCCTGCTGACTGTAGTGTAGTGCAGCTCAGGTTCAATATGCATTTATGAAACTCAAATTTTACTTGGCTGTAGCACCTTCAGAATTGTGGTACCCAGTGCGAGTTGCACCTTCTATGTACACCACTACTGGGCTGTTAGCTCCTTCTCTTCAACAATGGTGGGGGAGGTCAAGTCCAGCTGCTGATGCAGCCAATAAGCATCTTCTCCATTTGGGTCCCCCCCCCCCACTGTCCATTTGTGGAAAGAAGAGAAGTAAGCTGCCCTTGCCCAGGTCATGAGGTTTCTGCCAACCAGGGCAACTACACAATCCCACCACCAAAAGTCTCTGATCCCCAAATTGTTATTGTTTATTACAAACTATCTTGACTTGAATAACATTGACATGGAACCACATAACAATAACTGACATATGGTGTGGGAAAAGATACATCTCAGCATGGTGTGTCAGGAGATGGACTGGGGGTATCATCCACTGGTACAGTGACTGTGTATAATTGTGTATCTGGAAGTCTGCCTACAGTGGTGATGACCACGTCATAGCTGTTCTCCTCTGAATCATAGGTTTGTCTCTTGTGTGGACAAATCTGTTACTTGACTCTTTGCTCCAGAGACATTCAGATCATAAGTTTGTCTCTTGTGTGGATGAATCTGTTACAGTCATTCAAATGACTCCCGTTCTCTTTAATTTGAACCTATTTTGAAACTCATGTTCTTTTAGAAGCTGAGCCTGAAGTCTGTTTTTCCATTCTGGTGGTATTTTAGTATTTGCTGGATGGAAGAGTTTCCCAGGATCTTCTGCTACCCCCACAGCTGCAAGTTGGTGTGCATTTCTTCCCCGAACAGTGGAACCTGATGCAGAGAGAGAGGTGTTTTTGCCTGTCTCTTTGGGGAATTAGGGGAGGCTTTAAATAAACGTTCAGACCTCTGCTTCTTCACAATATTGCATCAGAACTGATGTGGTTAGACACCACTTGACTTCCTACGCTGTTTCCCCTGCAAAGCCTTTATGACAGTCTCTAAAGCAGGGATCAACAAGCTGTAGATTGTGAACTACCAGTAGATCGAGGCCAGGTGACTGGTACATCACAGTCTGGGCTTGTTGACCCGCCACCCTAGAGCATCAAACAGAGTGCAATGCAGAGGGACTACTTGTAAAGTTGGAACTGTAGTCAGGGCCGGGACGAGCGGTGGGCAGGAGAGGAAGTTGCCCTGGGCACAGTGAAGCAAAGGGGTAAAACATGGATGCAGGGTGGTACGCCCATTCTATTACACAGAGCCCCCCCCCCCCCCAGTTCTTAAAGTTCCCTCCCTGTACACAGAGACCACTCTCCTCCCGGCCATCCCTCTTGCCTATCTTCCCTACAGCTAGTTTTACTGCCATGGGGTAACACAGAGTACTGCTGTGCTCCAGACAAAAAGTTGAGAGGAGTGACACTGTAGTCACTCCTCTCAGTAAAAGCCAGAATCCAGGGCACATTCTGACCACCCCTTGTCCTGGCCTTGTCCATACTCCCCTTCTCCTAGCCCAGGGATTCTCCTCATGCCCCCCCCCCCCCCCTAGTCCAGGGATTCTACACAAAAACACCATCTCCTAGTCCAGGGACTTTCCACACACACCCCCCCTCCCCATATCCTAGTCCAGGGATTCTTCAAAACCTCCCACTCCTAGTGCAGGGATTCTCCACATACCCCTCACCTAGTCATTCTCCCCTCTTCAAGTTCAGGGATTCTTCAACCCCCAGTTCAAGGATTCTCCACATCCCCCTCTCCTAGTAAAGGGATTCTCCACCCCCTCCAAGTCCAGGTATTCTCCACACCCCCTTGTAGTCCAGGGATTCTCCACCCTCCCTCCTAGTCCAGCAATTATCCACATCGCCCCCCCCCACCCTAGTCCAGGAATTCTTCACACACCCTGTTCCACCAAGTCCAGTGATTCTCCACACCACCTTCCACCTAGTTCAGGGATTCTCCACACCCCCTTCCACCTAGTTCAGGGATCCCCCCCCCCCCACAGTCCAGGGATTTTCCACAGCCTCCTGCCCCCTCTCCAGTGCAGGCAGTTCAGGTATTCTCCACTCCTCCCTTAAAACGGGACGATGGAACTTTGGAGGCATCATTAATTAGGAAACCCACTGCGGGGTATACTATACTTCACGCATCCAGTGCCCACCCCCGATCATTGATTAAAAGTATACCGTATTCACAATACCTACGTATTAGGCAGAGTTGCTCCAATGAGGAAAATTTTAGAAGGGAGTCCAATCTATTAAGGTCAAGCTTACTATAGAGAGGTTACACCAAAACTACCTTCAAAAAGGCCTTTAATAAGGCTTGTAAAAAACAGCTAGAATCCTTGAGGATAATTACTACCACTATTCGAGCAATCATGAACTGGTAAGGGATTTTGGGAAGCACTGGCATCTCCTCATTGGAGATCCCATTGTCAACAAGTATATCAGCAATTTTCCCCAGATTACTTACAAAAAATGTCGATCCATGAAGGATCGACAGGTTCATAGCCAAGAGTTCTTGAGGACCAGTGAACAAGAGATGGGCATGCACAAATGTGAGGCCTGTGACTATTGCAACTGGATCCTAGAGGGAGCCTCATTCACTCTGTCTAATGGAGATATATATAATATGAAGTTCCATGCTGACTGTCAAACGAAAGGCGTGGTATATATTGTTTTCTGCAGATGTGGATCATTTTATGTAGGTAAAACGTTTCAAAACTTTTGGAAACAAATTTACGACCACATCTATTATATCAGAAAGAACTTATTATATACTCCGATGGGCAGACATGTCACTTTAAAAAAAAAGAATGATACCTCCATGGTTAGGTTCACGGTCCTCAAAGGGTAAACGGAAGATCCACAAGGAAGGAATATTGATCAAAAATTACTCCAACGGGAGGCGAGATGGATTTTTAAACGAAATGCCACTCAGCCACCAGGCCTCAACGAGTCCCTGAGCTATAAGCCCTCTTTGGGTTAATCCTATGTTACTTATATGGACATATAGCTCCAGGGTCTCACCTAAAAAAAAAATTTTTTTGGTATAAATGAGCTACCATAATGATACCACATTCTGATCCTTGTTTGTTTTATGTCTGTTTAAAATGTCTTTATTTCACTATATATGTTAAATAATAATGACAATTGTTATATGATTGTTTTTTATATAGAGATTCTGGAGGTTTGGATCTCAGCATGGATATACAGTGAAGCCAGACACAGCGAGTAACCTAGTAGTTTTCTAGATTATTTTGATTTCAATGTGCTGTGAAATCCATCTCAGGTCCGAATGATGTGCCAGTTGATTGTGGGACAACTGATCCATGTGGGACCTTGACAAATCGGGACCCCTGGCATGGTTTTTACTTTGGGGGCATCTGGTCCATTCAGGCCCTCTGCCTTACCATGGTGGTGGAGTTGCGGTTGTAGGAGCCTGGGGGAAACCCGTCCATTGTCAGGCTTACTGTCCCCTTACGTTTTAATCCTATTATCATTATGGTTGGGATCAAATGGCTTAGGATCCCTAGGTCTGCTGTGGCGTTCTTTGGTTGGCGTTGGTGGATGTGTGTTGGCTTGGATCGGTGGTGCATGCTCAATGCTGGCCGAGGCGGCGTATTCTGCGCATGTGCTGAGTTTTTCGGTTTCATTGTTGGGCCAGGATCCTATTTGGCGCATGCGCAGTAATTTTCGAATGGCCGATACGTCATTGACCGGCCCCTCAGCCTCTCACCTGGCTCGCTACAATTCTCTAACCAGCTCACCTGTATTCTAATGAATTGGAGGGCCGGTTTTGGCGCCAAATTCGGCTACTTATTCAGTCTAAACATGATGGCTTATTAAGCGATGCCATGTCTGCTGCTGGGAGACTCTGGGATGTTTTATATGGAAATATGCCACCATGGTAACCGTTAGTGTACTGCTCACCTATGCTTTATTGGACTATATATATATATATATATATCTTATAGAGATAATTTTGAACCAAATGTCTGGGCATCTATCTGAGGGCAGTTTATGGCCATTTGGCTTCAGCGAGACTGAATCTATGGAGGCTGACCCGGCTGTATGATTGGAAAATCACAATACAATATCAAGTGTGATTCTCCACTTGAAACAAGGTAGACATTTGATATACCACATGGATATCTTTATTAGTAACCTATGAAAAATATCTGGTTTATTGAATATTGATTCCACACTGGGCCTCTATTATATTATATATAGGAGTCTTGTGGAGGGACTGGCTATAGGAAATTCTGGACTTCCATATAGTAAGGGAACAAGCTCCTGCCTATGGGAAACTCTGGATTTCTATACACCAAAGGAACAAGCTCCCTCTAGTTCTATAATCAGACATCAGCCCTAGTAAATACTATGTTAATAATAGAAGAATTTTCTATTTGGATTGTGGAAACCTTGATATAAGTATTTTAGCCATTGTATAGTTTAATTATAAATGGCTCTTATTTGTTGTTGAAGCATACGTTTGCTTGAATCGTTCTCCCACGCACCTGGCACGCCATAAATGGTAAATCTTTATGGGTTTCACAGTATGTGAGTCATTTTTTATCTATTAAAAAATTTTGTCTAGTGTTCTATACATCTGATGAGATGATAGGCGGTGCTAATGGATCTGCTGTATCCATGGAGAATACAACAAATAAAAATATCTCATTGTAGTTTTTTGATCAAGGTCTCTTTTTAAGTCAAGAAATTAAGGTTCTGAAGAAGTAAGAATGTGAAACGTGTCAACCACTTGACAATTACAGTAACAGAGATCTTTACATTTCATGTTATCCACTTACAATTTAATGATTTTATGAATGTAATAAATTTTTTTACTTTTGTTAATAAAATATATACCAGACCCCTATCCGAGCACACAGTCTGGCAGGTCAGGAAAGTGGGTGGGGACGAGCAAGTGGCACCCTCCCTCCTGAACCGTACCAGGCCACATGCCCTCAACATGGGGAGGGTGCTTTGGGGTCCCCCCAAACCACCTTGCCTGGTGGTTGTGGGGGTCTGAAGGTGGGGGGCTTATTGGAATCTGGAAGCCCCCTGCTCATTCACATAGGGTAGGGGGCCCCCAGATCCCAGCCCCCCACCCTATATGAATGAGTATGGGGTACATTGTACCCCTACCCATTCACCTAAAAAAGTGTCAAAAATAAAACATATTACACGTGTTTTTAAAGTAATTTATTAGGCAGCTCCGGCTTCTCTTCCAATCTCTTCTCCCATTTCTGTCTCTTCTGTGTCCTCCGCTGGCGTCTTCTGCCTCTGTTGGTTCTTCTCCCCTTTCCAGTGCTTCTCCTCTCTCTCTCCGGTTCTTCTCCCTCTGTCTGCTGTCTTCTGCCGGGTCTCCTCTGCTGTCTTCTCGCTCTTTTGCCCGGTCTTCTCCCTCTGTTCTTCTTCCGATGTTGACTCGATGCTCTCTCCCACTCTAATACTGGGTGCGCGGTGTGCCACTACTTATATTGGCATGGGGCGGGGTCACCGGGTGATGTCACCTGGAGGCCCAGCCCCTTTTGACGTCACCACCCGGGGCATGTTGGGCAGTGACTTCATAAAGGGCGGGCCTCCGGTGACCCCGCCCCATGCCAATATAAGTAGTGGTACACCGCTCACCCCACATTAAAGAGGGAGAGAGCGTTGAGTCAAAATCAGAAGCAGAACAGAGGGAGAAGACAATGGAGAAGACCCAGAAAAAAAGCAAGAAGATAGCTGAGAAGACCCAGACAGCAGGGAAGACAGCGGACAGAGGGAGAAGAACCGGAGAGGGCTATAAGACATCAGCAGAGAGCGGAGAAGACCCGGAGAGGGAAGAATAAATAGGAAGAGACAACGTGTGTACTGTGAAACCAGTGTACTGTGTTTTATTTTTGACGTTTTTTTTAGGTGAATGGGTAGGGGTATCCATACTCATTCACATAGGTTGGGGGACAAAATCTGGGGCCCCCTTGTTAAAGGGGGCTTCCAGATTCCGATAAGCCCCCCCCGCCCTTAGACCCCGACAACCAACGGCCGGGGTTGTCGGGAAGAGGCCCTTGTCATCATCAACATGGGGACAAGGTGCTTTGGGGTGGGAGGGCCTGGTATGCTATTGGAGGGGAACCCATGCCGTTTTTTTTTTTACATTGTGCGTGGAGTTCCCCCTAAAGATTCATACAAGACCATGCCTGGTATTGTCGGGGATTCCGAAGTTGGATCCCTGTTCATTGAAGTCAGACGCATGTCGGACTTCAAGTGGCAGGGCAAAGTCGGATCCAAAGTGGTACGACTGTCATGTCGTACCAGTGTGAACCTGGCCATATACACATCATGCGACATGAGCTCCCAATGTCGGAGCGTTTGTCGTACAAGTGTGAACCCAACCTAAATGTGGTATTTGCATTTGGAATCTATTGTTGTGAACCTTCATCATGCATTCAAAGGAGCTGTCCATGCAAGTGAAACAGGCCATTGTAAGGCTTCAAAAACAAATCCATCAGAGAGATATTGTCATGAATCGTCAGTAATACCTTCATGCCCTGACTATCTGCTTACCTCTGGTCTGTGTATCAGCCTTGGCTTGCACTTTCACACCCGCATGGTTAAGTAATCTTCCCTCAGCGTGGCTCCACCCTAGCCTCTTCAGGATACACTATTTAACACTGTGCTGTCCAAGCCTGCCTTGCCGGAGCAATATTGTGTGTTTGGTTTCCTGTCTCCTGCTTGCCATGTGCTCTACATTTGTTTCTGTTACTGATCTTGGCTCGTTCTTTGACTATCCCTGCCTGTTTGTTACCTTGACCTTTGGCGTATTCTCTGTCTATCCTTGTCTGCTAGTTGCCCGACCTTTGGCTTATCTCCTGACTATCCCTTGTTGTCCTGCTGCTTCCTCTCTATCCTTCTGTAGCCTACCGTGAGCGTGAGCTGGGAGACCCTGGGGGCCGCGACCTGGAGCCAGTTGCAGGCGTCAGTATCATTGTCAAAATCTACAATCGAGAGAAGACTTCATGAGAGCAAATACAGAGGGTTCACCACAAGGTGCAAACCATTTATAAGGCCTGAAGAATAGAAAAGCCAGATTAGACTTTACCAAAAAACATCTAAAAAAGCCAGACCAGTTCTGGAAAAGCATTCTTTGGATGGATAAAACTAAGACTAATCTGTACCAGAATGACAGGAAGAAAAAAGTGTGGAGAAGGCTTGTAACAGCTCATGTCCCAAAGCCCACGTCATATGTAAAACGTGTAATGGCATGGGCATGCATGGCTTCCAGTGGCACTGGGTCATTGGTGTTTATTGATGATGTGACAGAAGACAGAAGCAGCCAGATGAATTTTGCAGTGTTTAGAGATATACTGTCAGCCCAGATTCAGCCAAATGCAGCAAAGTTGATTGGACGACGCTTCACAGTACAGATGGACAATGATCCAAAACACACTGAAAAAGCAACTGAGGAGCTTTTGATGGAAAAGAAGTGAAATATTCTGCAATGGCTAAGTCAATCACCTGATCTCAACCAAATTGAGCATGCATTTCACTTGCTGAAGGCAAAACTAAAGGCAGAAAGACCCACAAACAAAGAACAACCGAAGACAGCTGCAGTAAGAGCCTGGCAAAGCATCATAAAGGTGGAAACCCATTCTTTGGTAATGTCCATGGGTTCTAGACTTCAGGCAGTCATTGGCAGTAAAGGATTCTCAACAAAATATAAAAAATGAACATTTTATTTATGATTATATTCATTTGTCCAATTACATTTGAGCCCCTGAAAATTGGGGGACTGTGTATAGCAATGGTTGCAGTTCCTAAAATTTGTACTTGATATTTATGTTCCATCCCTTGAATTAAAGCTGAAAGTCTGCACTTCAAATTAATTTGGATTGTTTCGTTTTAATTTTAAATTGTGCCTGAAAATTGTTCCTGTGTCCAAATATATATGGACTTAACTGTATACTTCATGGACTAAAAGATGTCTGCATGAAACTTTTCTCTGTTTTGCTGTCACCAGATGGTGTGAGAGTGCCAATCTGAGAGAGCAGTAAGCTCTATATCTCAATAGTAGTCTGCTTAGTGAAATGTATGGAACTGATCATGACACTGATGAAGAGGCACTGATGGGCACTGATTGGCAGCACTGATGGGCACTGATTGGTGGCACTGATGAGCACAGATTGGCAGCACTGGTGGGCACTAATTGGCAGCACTGGTGGGCACTGTTGGGACTGCACTGATAATCAGGACACTGATAATCCACTGATAATCAGGGCTCTGATTATCCATACTGATGTGGTTAAGGCTCTTTTTCTATATTGTTGTCTACCTTTCAACTTTTTGTTAAAGGAGTCTGCTAGTCTGCTGTTTTATTTGAATAAGGGGGTCCTGTGCCCTACCCCTCTCTCCCTGAATTGTTTGTTGTTCTGAAAGCAATAAACACATTTTTGCTCAGCATAAAAGTGATTGGCGCCCATCTTTTTTTACCTTGTACACCACCCACAATGCCTAGCAACCTGGACCGTGAGGTGAATTGTCAGCCCTCCCTGTCTATGGGGGTCGCCACCACATCTCTGGAGGTCAGTGGGGCACTCCATAATTTTAGGAAAACACACACACTGTACTGAACTGGGACTTAAAACAGAGAGGATCAAAGTAATTACAGTGCCTTGAAAAATGATTCATACCCCTTGATATTTTACACATATTACAACCAAAACCCTAAATCTATTTTATTGGGATTTTATGTGATAGACCAACACAAAGTGGCACATAATTGTGAAGCAGAAAGAAAAATTATAAATGGTTTTCAATTTTTTTTTACAAATAAATATCTGAAAAGTGTGGCGTGCATTTGTACTCTGCCTCCTTGAGTCAATACTTTGTAGAACCACCTTTTGCTGCAATTATAGCTGCAAGTCTTTTTGGGGATGTCTCTACCAGCTTTGTACATCTAGAAAGTGATATTTTTGCCCATTCTTCTTTGCAAAATAGCTCAAGCTCTGTAATGCCCCGTACACATGAGCGTAAATTCCACCAGCAAAAGTCCGATGTGAGCTTTTGGTCGGAAATTCCCCACCACGTGTATGCTCCATCGGACTTTTGCTGGTCGAATTTCCGCCAGCAAAAGATTGAGAGCAGGTTCTCTATTTTTCCGTCAGAAAAAGTTCCTATTCGACGCATGCTCGGAATTCGACGCATGCTTGGAAGCATTGAACTTAATTTTCTCGGCTCGTCGTAGTGTTGTACGTCACCGCATTCTTGACGGTCGACAGTTCAGAGAACTTTTGTGTGACAGTGTGTATGCAAGCCAAGCTTGAGCGGAATTTCGCTTGTGTGTTACGGGGCATGAGATTGGATGGAGAGCATCTGTTAACAGCAATTTTCAAGTCTTGCCACAAATTCTCAATTGGATTTAGGTCTGGACTTTGACTTGGACATTCTAGCACATGAATATGCTTTGATCTAAACCATTCTATTGTAGCTCTTGCTTGTCCTGCTGGAAGGTAAACTTCTGCCCCAGTCTTAAGCCCCATACACACGCGCGGATTATCCGAGGACCAGGTCCGTCGGACCATGTCCGTCATACTTTGTCTGATGTTGGTTTTGCGTACACACGGTCAGACAAAGTTGTCGGAAAATCCGATCATTCTGAACGTGGTGACGTTTGTTGCCTACGACGGGACTACGTAGAGGCTAGTAGCCAATAGCTTTGGTCTTGTAATGTGATCTGAGCATGCGTAGCACTTTGTCCGGTCGGACAACCGTACACACGATCGGATTTGGTGTGATCGGACCGTGTTGTCGGCAAATCTTTCCAGCAGGAGATAAGACTTTGTCCGTCGGACAATCCGACATACACTGTCCGATGGTGCATACACACGGTCTGATTTTTCAACAACATTGTCCGATCGGACAGAATCCATGATAAAGTCCGACCGTGTGTATGGGGCTTTAAAGTGGTTGTAAACTCTCCAATGCAACTTCAGCACATTACACTCTTCATAAATAAACCTATTGATCGCAGCCTGTGAAATTCTCCTTACTTGTTTGATCTGCTTGCAATCCAACCCGTAATGTTTGATTATGTCACCGGCGCATTCGCTTCTCGTCCTGTGATTAACGGCATGCTCTGTGTGCCGTTTCCCCATCCACAACATACT
The DNA here is from genome assembly GCA_028564925.1 of Lithobates sylvaticus. Classification (NCBI taxonomy): domain Eukaryota; kingdom Metazoa; phylum Chordata; class Amphibia; order Anura; family Ranidae; genus Lithobates; species Lithobates sylvaticus. Next base: position 352,804,120 of record CM053029.1, read on the forward strand.
GTGTACAAGAGCTCTGCTGTCTGTGGCATAGCTTTGCAGACTCACGAGAGTAGGCAGTCATTAACAGCTTCCTGGTTCTCCCCTAGTGACTGTGTGATGAGTAAACCAGGGCATACTACAGATTCCAATAATGAAGAAAGTGGCCTGAGAAAGAGGCCTGGTTAAGAAACGATTGCGCATGTGCAAGATTTTAGCAGGGGAAACAAGGAAGGGCGGAAGATGAGTCATAAAACAGTACTTAAGATGGTGCTGCTGAATCCTGGAAGACAATTTTTTTACAAACTCCTAATAAACAGTAAGGAAGCAGCGATTATACATACATTATACTGTGCAAGGGTTGGAAAAATGTTTTCTTATCACATGAGATGAAAATTGCTATAAGGAATGCAGAGTTTACTTCCTCTTTAAGGCTTTAGCAGACTCTAATGCCGCATACACACTATCGGATTTTCCAACAACAAATGTTGGATGTGAGCTTGTTGGCGGAAAGTCTGACCGTGTGTATGCTCCATCGAACATTTGTTGCTGGAATTTCCACCAACAAATGTTGGCTAGCAGGTTCTTTAATTTTACACCAACAAATTTTTGTTGTCGGACTTTCCGATCGTGTGTACACAGGTCCGTTGCACAAGTCCACGCATGCTAGGAATCAAGTACCAGCCGGAAGCGCTCGGTCTTGTAAAACTAGCGTTCGTAATGGAGATATCACATGACTATTGAACTTCTTTTTTATCGGCTCGCCGTACGTCTTGTATGTCACTACATTCGTAATTGTTGCCAACATTTGTGTGACCGTGTGTATGCAAGACAAGTTGGAGCCAACAACCTTCGAACAAAATTCCACGGTTTTGTTGTCGGAAAGTCGGATCGTGTGTACGGGGGATTACAGGTTTTCTTCTAAGATTGCCCTGTAATACATGTGGCTTTACAACCACTTTAATTTGCAGGAATTTTCTCTCACTTCCTGTTTGGCTAGGAAGTGAAGGAAAATCTCCCCAACGGGACACAAGAAGGTAACAAAAATATCGGATGGGTTATAACCCTTCCTTACTCTATTCAAAATGAAAATAACGTTTTGTATATAGTTCTGCTTGGGTTTACATACACTCTATTATGAGCACGGTTCTACCGAAATATATAATTATTTTCCAGTTCATTTGTTTTATGTGGTGTACAAAGTAGAACTCCAGACATTAAGCTAACGGTTCCTGCAATCAACTTTCTAAAAGTTCCTCATCTACTCCTTCCAGCTCCAGGCTCCATCAGCTTCCCCTGTCTGTAGCACATGTCATAACCATTCCGTATGAAATCTGTGACACATACGTTGAGCAGCTGGAGGAGATGGAAGTCATGATGTGCTCATTACACAATTCCAAATCAAAGAGAAGGGGACTGCAATGATAAGTGATATCCATATGCCAGCTCCGCTTTACTCCCTTCAACTCTAAATATGTGAGCGGAGCCTTGCTTTAAATGCAGAAATATATTTCACGTTACAATTAGAACATACTCGACGGCACTGCATCAGGCAACAACAAAAATAGTCTCCAATTCTTTCCTTTTTTTTTGCATCCTTTTTTCAAGGCGAAGAAAGGGGGAAATGCCTAACAATAAGATTTAAATCAACAGCTTTCACCCCAGATGAATTTTCTGACAGGAAAGCGCTAGATCTGTTGGATTTCAAAGATGTGGAACTGCATGACATCAACAGTGAGCAATTAAAACTGTTACCATTCAACACATTTCCCTTCCCAGCTGCTAGAAAATGGCACCTTTTCACTAGTGCCTGACATTTGCAGTTCTTTCCATGTCATTCCCTGCTATTTTTAGGTTCTTTTTGTGGAGGAGTCATGGATAATTAGCGTGTGCAAAGACCTACATATATTAAACACTTTAGAGGGGGGAAAAAACAGGAGATATGTGAAAGTATAACATTAATAAGTGAAGCTGGGAATATTTACATTGGACCACTTGCCGTGGCGGTGTGCTGTGTGTGGTCTCTTCATTCAGCCTCCTTGCTAAGGGCTGCCTGCTATGAAGCATTGGATGCCGAATGCAAATCACAGCTCAAATATAATTCCACATTATATGCTGGTTAATTTAATGGTAATACCTTTTATAGCTGTCTAACCTCTTAGCCATGGGAGGCCAGCTGCTTTTGTCAGTGCATTCCTGCCGCTAGGGTCGCGGTGCTGTGTGCTCTTGGCACAGAGGCCTCTGTCGCTGCACGAGAAAAGTATACAGCTCAATAGAAGTGATAGGGATCAATTCACTAAGCGTTAATCACCACACAAAACGTACACTTCATACACTGCGTTGTCGGGTGGCGCGATGCACTGCGATGCCTGACATTGCAGTACAAATCGAGCTGTGTGCTGCGATAAAATACAGCATGTCTGCATTTTTTCACAGCGCGTTGCAGCGCAGCGCAATGCAGTGTTAATGAGACACATAGGGGGTTATTTACTAAAGGAAAATCCACTTTGCACTGCAAGTGCACGTGAAAGTGCACTGAAAGTGAACTTGCAAGTAAAGTCGCTGAAGATCCGAGGGGGACATGCAAGGAAAATAAAAGACAGCATTTTAGCTTGCACATGATTGGATGATAAAATCAGCAGAGCTTCCACTCATTTCAGATCTACCCCTTAGATTTAGAGCGACTGCACTTCCAAGTGCACTTGCAGTGCAAATTGGATTTGCCTTTCGTAAATAACCCCCATAGAAAACAATTGTTTCCTGTGTGTCCCTGCGGTGACAGATGTTTTACACTGTGGCAAAACGTTTGGCACTGTGCATAGGTGTTGATTTACTAAAGGCAAATAGACTGTGCACTTTGCAGTTGCACCCTGCAAGTGCAATTGCTCCAGAGCTTAGTAAATGAGGTAAAGCTTCACGTTGCAAAGAATACCCAATCATGTGCAAGAAAAAAAAAAAATAAACTGCATTTTTGCTTTGCTTAGATGATGGAAGTAAGCAGAGCGTCTGTTCATTTACTAAGCAATGGAGCAACAGCTCTTGCAGAGTGCAACTGCACTTTCAAATTGCACAGTCTATTTGCCTTTAGTAAATCAACCCCGCAGTGTGAATTGGCCCTTACTGCCCTTTGACCGCCCCCTTGCATGGCTGCTCACGCTTGTACACAAGCTGTTCTTTACAGCTGCAGCGTAAATTAAACAGCATGACACTTTCGGTGGGTGTTGCCACTGTTGAGCGCAACTAATGCAGGTCTATGAAGCCGTCCTGCAACTGCACAGTAGTGCGGCATTTAAAGTGTTAAATCAGGTGGTGAGGAAGCAACATATTGCCTCCTCGCTGCCTTTCAAACATCTCTTAAAAGCAATCCAGGCATGGGTCACTTTTCAGAGAAGTGTCAGTCCTTGCAGCAGGTCTGAATGAGCCCCTTAGGCTCCTTTCACAGGGAACGAAGTCCGCTCCGATCAAAAGGCTGCACTGATGGGCACTGGGGATGCTGCATTGATGGGCACTGATCAGGCTGCATTGGATGGGCACTGGTGAGGCTGCATTGATGGGCACTGGTGAGGCTGCATTGATGGGCACTGGTGAGGCTGCATTGATGGGCACTGTTGAGGCTGCACTGATGGGCACTGGTGAGGGTCCACTGATGGGCACTGGTGACACTGCATTGATGGGCACTGATGAGGCTGCACTGATGGCCACTGGTGATGCTGCATTGATGGTCACTGGTCAGGCTGCATTGGATGGGCACTGGTGAGGCTGCATTGGATGGGCACTGGTGAGGCTGCATTGATGGGCACTGATCAGGCTGTATTGATAGGCACTGGTGAGGCTGCATTGATGGGCACTGAGACGGCACTGATGGGCACTGATTAGGCTGCACTGATGGGTACTAGTAAGGCTGCACTGATGGGCACTGGTGACGCTGCATTGATGGGCACTGATCAGGCTGCATTGATGGGCACTGGGGGGGGGCGCTGTATTGGATGGGCACTGGTGAGGCTGCATTGATGGGCACTGAACAGGCTGCATTGGGCATGGGCACTGGGGAGGCTGCATTGATGGGCACTGGCAGGCTGCATTGATGGGCACTGGTGAGGCTGCATTGATGGGCACTGGTGAGGCTGCATTGATGGGCACTGGTGAGGCTGCATTGATGGGCACTGGTGAGGCTGCATTGATGGGCACTGGTGAGGCTGCATGATGGGCACTGTTGAGGCTGCATTGATGGGCACTGGTGAGGCTGCATTGATGGGCACTGGTGAGGTTGCACTGATGGGCACTGGTGAGGCTGCATTGATGGGCACTGATGAGGCTGCATTGATGGGCACTGGTGAGGCTGCATTGATGGGCACTGGTGAGGCTGCATTGATGGGCACTGATCAGGCTGCATTGATGGGCACTGCTGAGGCTGCATTGATGGGCACTGATGAGGCTGCACTGATGGCCACTGGTGAGGCTGCATTTGATGGGCACTGATCAGGCTGCAGTGATGGGCACCGGTGAGGCTGCATTGGATGGGCACTGGTGAGGCTGCATTGATGGGCACTGGTGAGGCTGCATTGATGGGCACTGATGAGGCTGCATTGATGGGCACTGGTGAGGCTGCATTGATGGGCACTGATGAGGCTGCATTGATGGGCACTGATGAGGCTGCATGTGATGGGCACTGGTGAGGCTGCATTGATGGGCACTGGTGAGGCTGCACTGATGGGCACTGGTGAGGCTGCATTGATGGGCAGGGTGAGGCTGCAATGGATGGGCACTGGTGATGCTGCAGATGGGCACTGCTGCATTGATGGGCACTGATCAGGCTGCATTGATGGGCACTGATCAGGCTGCATTGATGGGCACTGGTGAGGCTGCATTGATGGGCACTGATGAGGCTGCATTGATGGCCACTGGTGATGCTGAATTGATGGGGACTGATCAGGCTGCATTGATGGGCACTGGTAAGGCTGCATTAGATGGGCACTGGTGAGGCTGCATTGATGGGCACTGATCAGGCTGCATTGATGGGCACTGGCGAGGCTGCATTGTTGGGCACTGGTGAGGCTGCAGATGGGCACTGGTGAGGCTGCATTGATGGGCACTGATGAGGCTGCATTGATGGGCACTGGTGAGGCTGCATGATGGGCACTGATGAGGCTGCATTGATGGGCACTGATCTGGGGGCACTGGTGAGGCTGCATTGATGGGCACTGGTGATGCATTGATGGGCACTGGTGAGGCTGCATTGATGGGCACTGGTGAGGCTGCATTGATGGGCACTGGAGGCTGCATTGGGCACTGAGGCTGCATTGATGGGCACTGGTGAGGCTGCATTGATGGGCACTGGTGAGGCTGCATTGATGGGCACTGGGAGGCTGCGATGGGCACTGTGAGGCTGCAATGGGCACTGTGATGCTGCTGATGGGCACTGATCAGGCTGCTTTGATGGGCACAAGGCTGCATTGATGGGCACTGGTGAGGCTGCATTGATGGGCACTGATCAGGCTGCATTGATGGGCACTGGTGAGGCTGCATTGATGGGCACTGATGGGGCTGCACTGATGGCCACTAGTGATGCTGCATTGATGGGGACTGGTCAGGCTGCATTGATGGGCACTGGTGAGGCTGCATTGGATGGGCACTGGTGAGGCTGCATTGATGGGCACTGATGAGGCTGCATTGATGGGCTCTGGTGAGGCTGCATTCATGGGCACTGAGGCTGCATTGATGGGCACTGGTGAGGCTGCATTGATGGGCACTGGTGGGGCTCCATTGATGGGCACTGGTGAGGCTGCATTAGATGGGCACTGGTGAGGCTGCATTGCTGGGCACTGTGAGGCTGCATTGGGCACTGGTGAGGCTGCATTGGGGCACTGATGAGGCTGCATTGATGGGCACTGGTGAGGCTGCATTGATGGGCACTGGTGAGGCTGCATTGATGGGCACTGTGGGCACTGGTGGGTATAATACACTCTTTAAAGTGGTTGTAAACACAACATTAAATGCATTTTTTTAGAAGCACATGAGGTTTCCCATTGTATCCTAAAGTGCCTATTCAGCTTGTCAGCCCAAAAAATACATGAGCTTCTTTGGGGCAGTGGTGTGCATTGTATGATTCCGAAATAGCTTTCAATTCGCTAAAACAAATATTCGCAAGCCTAAAAAACACCTGGGAAAATGCATGTACAACGCTTATAAAAAATGCTTTAAAATTACTTAAAGGAGCTCAAGTGTAAACCTGGTCTAATGCCGCGTACACACGGTCGGAATTTCCGACAGAAAAAGTCAGATGGGAGCTTTTCTTCGTATATTCCAACCGTGTGTATGCCCCATCGGACTTTTCCTGTCGAAAATTCAGACGGACTTCATGTTCTATATTTTCCTTAGGGAAAAAATTCCGCTCGTCTGTATGCTGTTCCGACGCACCAAAAACCGCGCATGCTCTGAAGCATGAGACGGAAGCGCTCGGTCTGGTAAAACTAGCGTTCGTAATGGAGATAGCACATTCCTCACGCTGCAAATTCTGTGATGTTTTAATGCAGCGCATTCTTTTGTGCTTTATAATGCTAGAATAATGACGTTGTTTTGCTGCTGATATTCACAAACGTATTTCTTCATTATTTCTTGTGATTTCATGAATAATCTTTTATTTTTTTAAAGCCAGATCTCCATAATAATGTTTAGAATTATTTTTTATAGTCATCTTTTTTTTTTTTATTATTTCATCAAGATCTCCTTTTTTCTTGGATTATTGAAAAATTCTTTTCTAGTGATCTCCATATATCATTATTTTTTTTGTGTGTGTCAAGTTACCACAATAACATTATTATCTTGTATTTTTTAACCTCAAGGAGGTTGGTGTCCCTTGTTAATTTGACATTGTCTTTTTGAAATGTACCTGCCTACTCACAAACAAACTGTTCTTTTTGTAGAAAAACACATAGGCAAGTATTTTCAGAAAATAAAATACCCAATAGCGTGAATCGTCTCTCACCAAACTTCTACTAACACGACATTAGCAGAAGGAGGCAAAGGGTGTCGCAGTGGCTATTGAACTCAGAGGCGGCTCTCTAATTAGGCAAATTAGGCGGTCGCCTAAGGCCTCGCACTTCTAGGGGCCTCACGGCCGCCTAATTCGCCTGATGTGTGTGTTACAGTTTAAGGGAATATCATGCAATTTATACAGTTAATTTCTATTGCTTTAATTATTTTTCCCATTTTGGGCATGAGTGGGGCCTCATGTCTAAGACTTGCCTAAGGCCTCACAAAACCTAGAGCCGCCTCTGATTGAACTTCCTTTTTATAGTGCCGTTGTACGTGTTGTACGTCACCGCGTTCTTGATGGTCAGAATTTGGTGTGACCGTGTGTATGCAAGACAGCTTGAGCGTAATTCCGTCGTAATTCCGTCTGAAAAACCTTCAGAGTTTATTCCGATGGGAAAACCGATCTTGTGTACAGGGCATTCGATTATGTGAGGCTCATCATTTTGCACTGCAGGCTTGCTTTTCTTCTGATAGGACTTGATGATCCTTCCAGCATTAGCCTTTTCTGTAACTTCCTGTGGTAGGGTGACAATACTTACATATAGTGTACACAAAAAAACGTATGATCCAATAAGTAACACATGTTAAATTCATTTATTTTGCTTTTTCTTGTTAGTTAATTATATTGTGAACACACATTAAACATATGGCTGATAATTCACACCTCTCATCAGTGTGAATATTAATAGATAAAAGCGATAACAAAATAATATATCTGTATATGGCAGCAATATGTATTGGATTTCATTACTGCAAAACATAGTTAACCACTTGAGATCCACGCTATAGCCGAATGACGGCTACAGCGCGGACCTGCATTGCCGGGACGACGTCTATTGACGTCGTCCCGTGCACGAGCGGCCTACGTGCCCCCTGAAGGGTACGCGCGGCACGCTCTGTCATCAACGAGTCTATGAGACTCGCTGGATAACAGATCGGAGTAAGGTGTCGATCCCGACCCCTTACCACGTGATCAGCTGTCAGCAAATGACAGCTGATCATGTGATGTCAACATAGCCGGAAATCGGCTATTTTTTCTCCTTGCGCTGACAGCACAAGAGAAAAAAAAGCCTATCACCGGCGGCAGTGAGAGGAACATCAGTCCCGATCACTGCAAGATGCTGCCAGCTCATCAGTGCCCACCTGTGCCCCCTACAAGTGCCACCTAGCTGTAGGCAACATTGCCGCCTACCAGTGCCCACCAGCGCCACCCATCAGTGCCCACAGTGCCATCTGTCAGTGCCCACAGTGCCATCTGTCAGTGCCCACAGTGCCACCTGTCAGTGCCCACAATCAGTGCCTCAAGAATAGTGCTGCACATCAGTGCCACCTATCAGTGCCCATCAGTGTCACCTACCAGTGCCCATCAGTGCCATCTATCAGTGGTACCCATCAGTGCCCATCAGTGCCACCCATAAGTGCCACCCATCCGTGCCACCCATCCATGCCACCCATCTGGGCCCATCAGTGCCATCTTATCAGTGGCCATCAGTGCCGCCTTATCTGTGCCCAATAGTACCGACTTATCTGTCCCCATCAGTGCCACCTTATCTGTGCCTATCAGTGCCGCCTTAACTGTGTCTATTAGTGCCCATCAGTGCAGCCTATCAGTACTCACCAGTGCCGCCTCATCAGCGCATATCAATGAAGCAGAAAAATTACCTATTTGCTAAATTTTATAACAAACTATTATACATGATTTTTATTTTTTTCAAAATGTTCCCTTTTTTTGTTTGTTTAGCAAAAAATAAAAACACCAGCTGTGATTAAATACCACCAAAATAAAGCTCTATTTGTGCAAAAAAAAATGATAAAAATGTCATTTGGGTACAGTGTTGTATGACTGCACAATTGTCATTCAAAGTGCGTCAGCGCTGAAAGCTGAAAATTGGTCTGGACAGGAGGGGGGTTTAAGTGCCCTGTAAGCAAGTGGTTAAGCTACATGAGTACAGATATTACCGAAGTGAGCAACCACAACACTTGTGTTCTTTAGTTTTTTCAGCTCTTTTGTGCCATGAGTCACTTGATCGTGTGTTCTGATGCTCTGAACACCATATAATCGTCCTTGTATTCACCATGGACTCTAGGCAATTTGGCTATGGTGAGGCAATAAATGGCAGCACTGGGTTATTTCCAGCACTGGGTCACCTTGGCAAGAGAAATACTCAACCACTAACCACAGTAACTGACCATTTTGGACACAGGGAGAGGATCTCCAGGTCTCTGGATTCAGGTGCCCAAGGACGAACTGCCACTATGGCCAGGAAGTGAGCCCTATTATTTCCAGGGACGGATCTTTACTACAGCCATATAATCTACACTACTGCAACCAGCGAGTGTGTAAAATACCGCAAGAGAACAACTAAAACTACAACAACAAAATGGCTATCACCACTACAGACGAGAAGTGGTTACCACTGTGGTTGGGGAGTGACCCTCTACAACCAGGAAATGACCACCACCTTTATAGCACTATATTTAGAGAATGGCCACCATATTATCCTCTTAGGGAATGTTTAAGGCTAAGAAATAATTGTGGCTACAGCTATGAAATGACCATTACATTACCACTATTACAAGTACAGACTGAGCACCACCATAATCATCGCTAGACCAAGGGATTAAGAAGCATAGTATTACAAGTTAGCAAGTAGGCATTATCCATACCCACTTCTTAGACCACAGCCAAAAATATTCAGAAGATCATATTTAGTGTACCAGGGTCATTTCCCTAGATCCTTGTTTATTAACTTAGCCCCTAAATGTGAGACAAATTCATAAGGTCTTGATTATCACATTCATTTCCATGAAAACGCCGAAAGATAGTTTAATCTCTAACATGTAAAAACTACCAGGACTTTAAAGGTACCACACCAAGAAAAAAATATTAAGAATAAAAGCATTTTTCTTATACAAAACATTAAAAAAAAATTAAAATGTAAATGCTAAACACCCAAGTATTGTTTCAGAACAATTGCAGTAACATACCATGTCATTAGTGATAACTGTATCTCAGGCTGGTCATAAGGAGGATCTCATATACATACACTATATTACCAAAAGTATTGGGACACCTGCCTTTACACGCACGTGAACTTTAATGGCATCCCAGTCTTAGTCCGTAGGGTTCAATATTGAGTTGGCCCACCCTTTGCAGCTATAACAGCTTCAACTCTTCTGGGAAGGCTGTCCACAAGGTTTAGGAGTGTGTCTATGGGAATGTTTGACCATTCTTCCAGAAGCGCATTTGGGAGGTCAGGCACTGATGTTGGATGAGAAGGCCTTGCTCGCAGTCTCCACTGTTTCCCAAAATTCCATGTACTTGTTAATAAATTTGTTAATAGATTATTCAACCTTCCAAGTGCAATATGTCCTTTCACCTTTATTTAAAAAGAGGGGGGGGGGGGAGTTTTGGGACTTTAAATGAGGTACGTAATAGCACCTCCATCCCTATATTTGGTTCAGTCAAAAAGGGAGTTTGGGACTTTAAATGAAACGGTTGAGAATGTGGGAGTAAAAGTATAGTAATTTTAATTGATCACGTATATAAATAACACAGTAAAAGAGTTAGTTCATATATGTACATGTAGTAATCACAAGGAATAGACATGATATGCAAAGGTATAGATAAATGAACACATGATTCAAGGTGGATACATAGAAATAGATGAAACGATAATATGGTCCCCAGGTCCCACAAACGACATGCCCAGTACTTCTGTTCGTAGTAATAATAATGGTCACATTATAGGGTATAGTCATATTAAATCGAAAATTGATAAAATCGTCAGAACGTAGTAAGTGTCACTGTAGCATCGATTGTAGCTCGACGCGTTTCGTGGATGCATTTCCACTCATCAGGAGCTGATGCGACAGGTTCCTGTGGAATGTATAAATATAGATATAATGAGCCACACTCATATAGTGAGTGATGTAGAGGTTAAAAGAAAACTTTCCAAACGCACTTACCAAAACTGGCGGTGAGTGCGGGCCGCAGTGAACGGCATGCAGTGGGTCAGAGGTATCGACTCCACCGCCGGAGCTGAGGCGGCGTGAACTACAGTAGCAGCATTGGGTGGTGTTACAGCGCACCTGGAGGTGGGGTGGTCTGCATGTGACAACAGTGCTAGTGTCTGGGTACAGAAAACGGAATTCTGAAAATGAAATATATATGTATATAAGTAAACCTGGAATAACCCATAAAGTATATATGTATTTGGAGTAATGATAACTTGTATATAGATATTTTTTGAGGTAGTAATAACTCAGAGAGTATTGCATATGTATATATATATATACATACACATGTAAATAGTATAATGATCTATAGTGTATAATGTATATGTTGAAAGTAATAATGATTTTAAGGATAGTATGTACACCTTGGACCCAATGTGTCTTAGTATGAAGAAATAATAGGAGTAGGAAGATATAACAAAGTGTGTATGTGATGGAATGAATTATGTAGGATAAGGGATGGTAGTGACTAAAGTATGTGTGAGTGTAAAAACTAAAAAGTGAAAGTGAAAATGAATATAAATGAATATAAATAAAATAGAGTGTTTTAAAAAAGAAAGAAAGCATGCTAGGTGCAGTTAAATAAACCTGCAGAACGAAATAACCCCAGATCGAGGAACACTAACCCGAATTGCTGCGTTACCCTGCAAAAACCAGCAGAGCAACAGCTGGTGTGCAGGGATCTCAGGAAGGACCAGGCTGAATGAAAAGCCTGCTCCAACTGGGAACTATGTAGTGTGACGCCGCCAACGCCACGTGCATGGGCCCGTAAGGGGAAGGGGCGTCCGCACCCGAGCTGACAAGCTGCTCGGTGATTGGCGCCTAGCGTCCCTCTCCAGGGAACCACGTAGTGGGTATTCCCAGCGTCAGCGCAATGACGTCACACCGACGTCGTGCGCACAGCGCAGGGACCGTGGCGTCGACACGCAAAGGGCCGTCCACCCGACCTCCCAAGTGGGGAGGAGGGGAAGAGACCCTCAATGCGTGTCGCAGCTCCCGCAGTGAAGAATTAAACCCCCAATTGCCACAAACTGCCCCTAACACCGCAGGACGCAAAACACAGCCAGAGTGATAGGTACGCAGGAAGAAATGGACATGGATGGGCAATTGGGGCCATAGAAAAAATAGCAGGAATGTCATATATTATATGTCATTAATTAGAGTTGGTAAAACATACACCGTATTGCAAAGTATAATATTAGTATTGACTGCCTCAGGTGTGCACATCCCAGAACGGGACATGCATACACCTGGGGGTCAACCTCACGCATGGATAACAGGGGAGCACTGCTATTCCAATTTCCCAACCGTTTCCATCCCGATAATCGGTAAAAAGAGGGGGGGGGGGGGAGTTTTGGGACTTTAAATGAGGTACGTAATAGCACCTCCATCCCTATATTTGGTTCAGTCAAAAAGGGAGTTTGGGACTTTATTTATATATATATATATATATGTTCCAACCCCATACTTTCCATCCATTAATTTGCACTATCTTTAACCCCTCAACTACTAGTGTACTACCTACAATATTATCTAACGCATAAAAAATAAAATTAAAAAAAAAACCTTAATATGCTCAGCCCTAACAACCTGTCCTTACACACGATCGGAAATTCGGCCAGCAAAAGACAGATGAGAGATTTTGGTCGGAAAATGTGACCGTGTGTATGGTCCATCAGACTTTTGCTGGCCGAATTCCCGCCAGCAACAGATCTCAATTTTTCGGTCGGAAAAAGCTTTGATCGGAAAATCCGATCGTCTGTACCAATTTCGACGCACAAAATTTCTACGCATGCTTGGTAGCATTGAACTTAATTTTCTCGGCTCGTCGTAGTATTGTACGGCACCGCGTTCTTGACGGTCGAAAGTTCAGCAGACCTTTGTTTGACCGTGTGTATGCTAGCCAAGCTTGAGCGGAATTTATCCAAGATTTTTCCGACGGAAAATCCGCTCGTGTGTACGCGGGATTATTGTATCGGAAATAATCCTGGTATGTCCAACCAGTTGCTCCACAGTTTTGTAAATGTATCTGGATACTACCCCCTATATTAATATTAAACATTTTACAAAGCTGCACAGTTTTTTAAATATTTACTGGGGTTCTTTGACTGCATGAACTATTTTTAAAGTTGAACATAGACTTTACCCTTAATTCCGGGGTGTGTAGAGCTTTAATGAAATGCACACAAGCAATATATACAGAGTCTACAGAGGGCATACAAATGCATTGCAAGCCAGTAACGGTGATGACGGTACTGGTTTTAAAATGTTAAAACCAGTCGCTTAGCTCTGCCTTATTTTGTGGTCCACCTAATAAGATCAGACTGTAGATTTCCGCGTCCCCTTGCCACCTCTTTTTGTCTACGTTGGGTTGGTGACAAAGTTTGCTCATAGTAAATGCATGTAGTGCAAACATCTCCGGCATGTCATTTTTCACATGTGAACTTTGTGCGGCTTTGTGATTCTGAATACTGAATTCTAAATACTGAATGTGAGCATTACCATAGCCCCGGGATGCACCATATGAGAACAGCTCTGCTCGCTCATCTCCAGTTTGTGACAGCTCTTTTCCTGGCCGGGCAGAGAGACAAGTGTTTCTGCTCTGTGCAAACGAAAACCGAGAAGTGCTTTCTGATTTTGCTTTGACACATTTCACCTATTTCTGGAATATACCTCGCAGTTTGTGAGCAGGAGCTCTTCATTATTTTCTCATTGAGATGCTGAAAGGTCTGTGTGACATTTCTCTGGTCACTCCCCTTTCTCCTGGGATTGATGACTTATCCTGCACGGTGTGGCTTGCTGCTTATAAACACTCTGCTTAGGATCAGTATCCCTACAAATGGCCACTACATGATTGATAGGCGCTTGGATGGACAGAGTGAAAAACAACCACAAGTCAGAAAATGCATTTTGCTTGATGGTTTGTGCCAACTGTAATTATGTATTCACTCTATGCTTTTGTAGCAGTACCCCCGTAGGGGATACTGGTGATTGTGGTCCGTCTCCCACCCTGCACAGCCAGGCACACAAATTTCCAGACACACCGAGTCAAGAAGCAGTCCTTGCACTTCTTTTTGTTTTATTAGGGGAATAGATCTTGGATGGGGAATAGGGTGCATATGTGATGCCCACTTGATTGAAGAAATGTGTAGGGATTGAACTAACTCCTGTATATACTATCTCTTCTCCTTGACCTCCAGCACATACACTTGCTTGCAGACTATCACTCCCAGGACCAACTAGCACTGATGTGAGGATCTGACACAGGCTCAGTCAAACCCAAAGCAAATGCCCTTTTCAGGCAGGGACCGTGGGCCCCTATGGTGTAGCACAAATTGGTAGTCCTTATTGCTAGCTGTCCTACATGTGGCTACTGCTCCCAGTACCACATCTTCAGGCCCTGCCAGCCCTCCCGGCTTCCACGGCCTGTGCCACCACAGTCCTCCTGACTGGCTCTGCATCCATCCCAAACTGCTCCATCCCAGTCCTCCCAGGCATGCCTCCCAGTCCTCCTGACTGTGTGTCACTCACCAGCTCTCTTGGCTGTTCCTCCTGGAGAATTGCCTGGCCATGTTCTCCGGCTGTCCTTTCCTTGCCCATGAGCCTTCTGTCCAAGACACCTCTGTGTGTCTTGAAAGGGTCCTGTCCGCACCCGAGCCCAGGCCCAAGGTCACCCCCCCAAGACTGGGGAGCTCTCTCAAAGGCCACGACAGCCTAATACTCCATCTCCAGCTTCCATCCAAACAAAACTCCTCCCCAGCTGGGCTGACTCTAAGTATTTGAGGGAGCCAGATTGGGGATTGGTCAGGGCCCTCAGAAGACTCCAGGAAACTCCACCTTACCTCCCCTCCCGTTCTTCTAGAAAGTTCCAGAACAATCGAGAAGTAGGGGAGAGGTCTCAGCGATGCTGCCTGTGAGTCATTCAGCTCTCCCTGGATTTCTGCCCAACCCAAGACAACAAACAGACAGGCTTGGCTGCAAGCCAAACTTGCAAAACTTTACCTACACTACACAAAACTCTAGCACTCTAGTAACACAGCTAGGGGTGCTACGCTTTATTAATTTACTAACTGACAATGGGGCATTCCCTTACACTTTACAGTTATTCTCTCACATGTCAGACTTTAAATGAATTTTATGGTCACAACAAACTTTTCATTTCATAAGACCAGCATTGTAATAACAATAAAAACCATAGTTCTGACAATACAATATAAGCTTAATTAAAAAATCTCCTTTCATATTGCAAGCTCTGCCTTTCTGCTATCCATCTCTTTCCACAATTTACTGGATTCACTGTATGCTTTGCAACTTCTCCTCTGCTGTTTACTTTCAAATTCTATAAACTACATATCCAATGGTACCTTGCTGCCTGCAATCAGTGATTCCTGTACTGACCCCACCTCCTGAAACTCTTCCTCTCAGCACCTCTGTAGTTCAGAAGGCAGGCTCTGTGAAATGTATAACACAGCAGTGCCTACTCATAGGTCATAGGGAATTATACTCACCTAGGTGGATGAAGCATTGATCCAAGCACTGTTTGACTTTTCTTGCGAGAGTCACCCACTCTCTGGTAAGCCTCAGAGTGTTTGGTGGGGGACAAAATTAATAAGCTGAAGTTGCACTGCACAGAACTGCATGTGAACAGCACAGGAACTCACATCGCGTTCCTGTGCGATTACTGTGCAAGCATGGTGTGAAAAGGAGTGAAAAGGATTTTACTTGTTGTTACACAGCTGACAGTGTCCTCAACAACCAATGGCAAGTAAAGGGGTAAAGGAGGTAGCAGTGGCAAATATGTCACCCGCTACACACCATACAGAGACAGACACTATTTCTGTTTTTGTACGCCAACGTAATCACTTGCCTACTTGCACTTTGACCCCCTTCCTGCCCAGGCCAAATTTCAGCTTTTAGCACTGTCACACTTTTAATGACAATTGTGCAGTCATGCAATACTGTACCCGTATGAAATTTTTATCACCCATTTTTCATTGTTTGTTATGAGGTTTGGCTTTATTCTTTTCTCCTCACACTGCCAGCATGAGGGGGAAAAAGCAGATGACCGCCTTCTGTTTACATCGTGTGATCAGGTGTCATTGGCTGACAGCTGATCATGTGGTAAAGGGTGATTGGCCCTTGACCCCGATCTATCCTTCGGACTCGGCTGTCACAGAGCATGCCGCCTGCATGCCGCGAGCACCAAAGGACTACTATGGACATCCACGCTGTAGGCGTCTGTGCTGTAGCCTGCTGTGGTAAGCCCACGCTGTAGCCGTCTTTCAGCTATAGCGCAAGTGGGAACACGTTAAAGTTGGTCTTAATTACCTCCAGTTTCATGATCTATGAATGTTTACATTTTCAGTAATAGGGCTACTTTGTAAAAGTGGTGCTATTAAGAAATACCTGAATCTGCCGCATATGCTGGTAAAGCTACTGAAATGGGCAGCACAGATTTTTTAAATCTGGCACAGGCCATTTTAAAGAGCCGTAACGCCAGAAAGGTGTTGCTAGGACTTTACTGAATTCTCCTGATAGAATGTACAATAAAGTGCTGAGATCATATAAATAGTATAAACTTAGATTCAGTGGGTTGCATGCAGTGCTAAGTATGGGGGCAAACAATTGACACTCACACAGAGATAAACACAATAGAACTCATAATTAAAAAAAAAAAACACAACACACCAAATTCTTTGGCAATTAAAATGTGGCTGCCGCGGTTTTAGTGGTTTAATTACAACATGTAATAATTACCAATTCCATATCATCCATAAATATTAAATGAAACAAAATGCTCAGCCATTAGGGTTCAAACAACCCCCCTAAACACATAAAGAAAATCAGTGCCCTCCTAAAAACAAAGGATGCCAAACCATGTAAATGTACCACGGCAAGAGCGGAGGGAGGGGAACTCGCTGAGCTGTGAATCCAGCTGATAAGACACTGAGGCCCAGGTCTCTTCTTTTTAAAGGGAAACCATGAGAGAGCAGAATGTTCCAGAAGTGGCACGAGCCAACCTGGCGCCTGAGCTTCGCGCCATGTTGCCTGAGGAGATTTCCTACTAGGGGCGGGCCATGACACTTGTATGAACAGAGAAAGGGGGAGAACAAAGGGGGAGGAACAATGGCCACCACAATCCCATGGAGGTGGGCTCTTAGTCAGCTGCCCCCCATACCATTTGTTTTATGCATTTTTCACACGTCTCCTCTTCTCTTTGTAAATTAATGAGCAAAAGGGACTCAGGCCAATAGGCAGCCCTTGCTGCCCCCCTGAAAAGCGATCACAGGCTCACAGCCTGTTTTAAAGGAGAAATAGGGCCGAAGCTCTTTTGGTCCTACTTCTCCTGTGGGTCACTGTTGACTGAAGTCACTCAGCCAGTCCAGGCTCTGGAGAGATCCTGACTTTGATGTCAGCATCCACCCAGATGCGTGGGCCAGCAGTTGGCTCAGCCCTTAAGCATGCCCACCCCCTCCACAGCTTGGCACTATAGTGAGTGCTGGAGGGGCAGTGCAGAGAGCTGGTGATTGACAGTCCCCAGCTCTCTGCTCACCGAAGACCGAGAACTGAGAAATCAGTGGTCTTTGATATCTCAGTTCTTAGTCTAGAGGCGGCAGAGGACAAGGGTACAGATGCAACAAACCTGTAAATGCCACACCACCGCGATCCAACCACCTACATTACTTGTGATTGCAAGGCAGGTGCGGCACAGTCCCACACAGTTAAATCATTCGGGATTCTGCAGCAGTACTGCCCACCAAATGCAATATACTATTTCATTTTTGCCATGGCCGCGAAGCAAAGCATTGTGGCTGTGGCAAGTGTGAAGACCCCAGTGGCAGCATGCCCTTCTTTAGGTGGCCAGTCGGGAGGGTATAGCTGCAGCTTAACCACCTCTTTTCATCACTCCCTGGCCACCTTCATGAACAAGCCCTTAGAAATATGTAATACTTAGGCAAAGGGGGGGATGTGAACAATTACATGTACATGTACTGTGTATTCTAAAATGATTTTTGCAGGGATTAGAACATAATTGTATTTTGTAACTCTACAATATGTTATAGCGTTTGTTAATAAAGGTAGTTGGCATAAATACAGTATATTATGTTAATTGTACATAAGTAAAATCTGTGCAGGTAATACATTAGTAGTCAGAGATTGAAAATGTGCTATAAAAGCTGACTATAGATATGTCACCCTTTATTCATTTCTTTACATTTCACTAAGGATATAAATGGGATCCTGAATTGTCCATTGCCATGGTTACAAGTATTGAGCAATGTAGCGTGGAAAACAAGTAAATGAAGTAATATTGGATAGGATATTGCTGATAATCATTAACAAATAAAAGGAATAATGCATTTTTTCTGTGCAGATCAGGGGGAAATTACTTTAAATGGATGCAGCAATGATTAATAAATCCATACGGTACAATATAATTTTACATGGCTTCGTTTTCTAAGGTGATTGAAATGCATGATTGAATCAAATAATAGAACCTAAAGCAGCTTAATTTCCATTTGTGTTCTTTTTTTTTTGTATTGATATATTTTTTTGGCAGGCATCTAATTGTATCATACATAACAGCTAATCATATTATACTTACAAGTAATTTGGCACTACCTTACATCTGATTGTGAGCCTCTGAATGTTACATTGCAGCTGCCTTTGTGTGAACCTATTAAAAAACACACCATTTTTTCTATGAGATAATTGGAATGTACATCATTTATTGGCAGTTATCCCATCACAATTAAACCACAGCAGTAGATCAACTTTCTACCCAGGCCAAAAATCTATGGATGCATTGTTATGGGGAGGGGGGCATAACTGAATGCCAACCATGATTCCACCCCATCATACAGTACGGTATAAATAACACCTGCATTCCTTTTAGTTTAATTGTTTTTGTACAGTGCACACCTTTCCCAAACACAAGAGTAAACTTAGGCAGTACCTTCTGTCACCTCTAGATGGCTGCCTTGACATTATGCCCTTTACAGCAGTAGAGAATCTCTTGCAAAATTTGCATTGTCATGTACAATCTGTTCTTTAACATTTGAGAGAATGCTAACCAGTAATTTAAATAGCTTTAGTGACCATCAAAGTGCATTAGAAAACTGTAATTTTCGCAATTTGGTGATACATTTTTATGCTACCAGCGGACTGGACTCTTACACAGATATTTTACAGTAACATGTTTTCATGAACATGGCAATAATTTTAGTAACGTCATGTAATGTTCAGCAATACATAAATGTTAGGTACTGTCCAGAATTTGTGATATCTGATGACGTTTTTATAATATGGGGAAATGTTATTCTGCATTCCTGAAAGGGCCTTTTTTTGTCCTTTTATCTCAACATATCTTAAGTAAAACCCGACTGCATTTCCGCACATCCTTAATTATTATTATTATACAGGTTTTATATAGCGCCAACAGTTTGCACAGCGCTTTACAACATGAGTGCAGATGGTACACTTACAATACAAATCAATACAGGAGGGATCAGAGGGCCCTGCTCGTTAGAGCTTACAATCTAGAAGGGAGGGTCAAGTGGAAACAAAAGGTAATAACTGTGGGGGGTGAGCTGATGGAGAAAAAAATCACTTGCAAATCAATTGCAAACATTTGTATAAAGAATATTTGAATTTGACTGGTTGAGGTGGGGCAGAGGACAAGCAAGGTCAATTATCCTCAAGCTATCCGCACTCATGAAACTCACTAATGTGTGTATTTATAAAAATAATTGCATAGCAATTCAGCAAGCAAAAGTGCATGTCCATTTGTTCTCTGTGAATGGGGTAAAACAAAAAACAAAAAAAAAACTATTATTATTGGGCTATTTCCCGTACTGAGTGTTTTCATTGATTTTAAATAGAACATACCACTTTTGGCCACTAGAAGCCGCTAAGTATCATAGGAAATTCCACAAACTTGCACTCCTGATCGCATCTGTGCATTACAGCCCTGTAGACTTCTATGGGGCTGTTTCCCAAGGCCACAGACGAAGGGGTGATGGCTCTATAAAGGTCTACAGGGCTGTAATGTGCAAGCATAGCCAGCAGAGTGAGACTTGTGTCACTGGATAAAGACGAACACCAGAGGTCACACCTATCGGATCGAGGTAAGTATGCGTCTGTGGAAGGGGAAGGTTTGTTTAGTTAGGGTCAGGGAAAAGGGGTAAAAAGAATAAGTGCACTTATATTTTACCCTTTCAAATACACACACAGTAGCCACCACCACTATATCTTTTAAAGTGGTTGCAAACCCACTTTTTGGACTTTTACATATAGGTAAGCCTAGAATAAGGCTTACCTATAGGTAGTGGAAATATCTCCTAAACGTGCGCCGTTTAGGAGATATTTCACTTGTAGTCCACCAAAAATTCCAACGAAGAAACAAAATGAAGTGCCATTTCTTCCCTAGCCTGTGCCGGTGACATCGCTGGATTCTTTTGCAGGTAAGTGGCACATAATGGGCTAGTATGCGATGCATACTAGCCCATTATGTTTTTCATTGGCAGGCTTTGCAGTGAGCAAAAGAGGAAGTAAAACCCATCAGGGTTTACTTCCTCTTTAACCACCTCACTACAGTGCATTTTCACCCCCTTCCTGACCAAGCCATTTTTCAGCTTTCAGCGCTGACGCACTTTGAATGACAATTGCGCGGTCATACGACACTGTACCCAAAGAAATTGTTATCATTTTTTCCCCACAAATAGAGCTTTCTTTTGGTGGTATTTGATCACCTCTGCATTTTTTATTTTTTGCGCAATAAACAAAAGAAGAGCGACAAATTAAAAAAAAAAACAATATTTTTTACTTTTTGCTGTACTAAATATCCCCAAAAAATATAAAAAAAACATTTTTTTTCCTCAGTTTAGGCCGATACGTATTCTTCTACATATTTTTGGTAAAAAAAAATCGCAATTAGCGATTATTGATTAGTTTGCGCAAAAGTTATAGCGTTTACAAAATAGGGGATAGTTTTATAGCATTTTTATTAATATTTTTTTTTTTACTAGTAATGGCGGCGATCAGCGATTTTTATTGTGACTGCGACATTATGGCGGACACATCGGACATTTTTGATACATTTTTGGCACCATTGTCATTTATACAGCAATCAATGCTATTTAAATGCATTGATTCCTGTATAAATGACACTGGCAGTGAAGGGGTTAACCACTAGGGGGCGGGGAGGGGTTAATTATGTTCCCTGGGAGTGATTCTTACTGTGGGGGAGGGGACTCACAAGGGGAGGAGACCGATCGGTGTTTCTCTGTACAGAGAACACACCATCGGCTCCTCTCCTCTGACAGGACCGTTGATCTGTGTGTTTACACACACAGATCCACGGTCCCGCTGTGTTACCGGGCAATCGCGGGTGCCCAGCGGACATCGCGGCCGCTGGGCACGCGCATCGTGTGCCCAGTGACACGGCGAGAGCACGCGCGCGCGCTCCAGGCGGCGCACGCGCGCTCCCTGGAGTGTACAGAAGGGGAGGACGTCATATGACGCCCTCCGACAACGAGAGCTGCGCCGCCTGGCCGTCATTTGACAGCCGGCGGTCGCAAGGAGGTTAAAGCAGCATTAAACCCAGAACCAAAAATGTAATATGTTGCAGAGTACCAATCATTAGATGTGGTGCCTGCATTTATTTACTTTTTATTTAGGTTTTTTCCCTCTGTTTTCGCCTGGTGATCTGGCCAGTAACACACCTTCTGTATTAGGGTGCCTACACTCTGGATGAAGGAGCAACAGAGACACCTTTGGACAGCAGCATTGTCAGTCAGAGGGGTGGCAAGAGTAGCAAATTTAAATGTACTAACATATTAAAGCCAAACTTCAGCTCACACTTTTTAAGCTATATTTTTGTTAATTTTTGGAAAAAAAATGTACATAAATAAGTAAAAGCTGATCATAGTAAGCACCCATGTCAGTGTTAAATCTTTGTCTCATCCCTCTAACGGTTACATCTGCAAGACAGCGTGTTCTGACGAAAAACAACAGACTTATGCCCTGTACACACAAACGGATTTTCCGTCAGAAAAATCTTGGATGTTTTTTCCGACGGAATTCCGCTCAAGCTTGGCTTGCATACACACGGTCACGCAAAAGTTCGCTGAACTTTCGACCGTCAAGAACGCATTGACATACAACACTACGATGAGCCGAGAAAATGAAGTGCAATGCTTTTGAGCATGCGCCAAATTGTTTCCGAGCATGCGTAGGAATTTTGCGCGACGGAATTGCTACAGACGATCGGAATTTCCGAAAATTGAGAACATGCTCTCAAACTTTTCCTGGTGGAAATTCAGCCAGAAAAAGTCCGATGGAGCATACACACGGTCGCATTTTCCGACGAAAAGCTCTCATTGGTCTTTTGCTGGCCGGAATTCCAATCGTGTGTACATGGCATTACTGGTAGGATCCCCAGGTAAAAATAAAAGAAAGAAAGCATAAAAAAGAAAAAGAATGCAGCCATCACATCTAAGAATTGGTAAGCCGAAATTAATAAATGTTTGCTTTTTGGTTTAATACCACTTTAACAAAAAATGCACTATTCACAGTATCCACTGTTGCAATTCTGACGTTTAAAAAATGTCTGCGTTACTCACTGCCATGCCCAGACAGGAATGTAACACTTAACACTAGACAGGGCTCTTTCATTTCTAGTTAGAGCATTCAGAGATTCAGCTTAATGCTATTTACATATTATAGTTAATTGAATAGAAAAGAAAACGGTGCATGAACAGTTACAGAAAATATTTATCAAGAACAGACATATGGAACAGTAAATAAAAAAAGGGTTAACAACTTAAAAAATGCTTAAAGCCCAACTCTGGGTGCAAGAGAAAAAATGACCTTTGAAGTGCCCGCCAACTGCTTGTTAACAGTGTATAGGAATAAGATATATACACTTGCCTTAAAATGTACGTATCCTTTAAATACTCAGTGGGCCTACTCAATTGGAGGT
This sequence comes from Lithobates sylvaticus, assembly GCA_028564925.1. NCBI lineage: Eukaryota > Metazoa > Chordata > Amphibia > Anura > Ranidae > Lithobates > Lithobates sylvaticus. The sequence goes on from CM053029.1 coordinate 352,827,131, forward strand.
CACTCTCACCCTGCCGATGCTTAGATTGTTGATCCTTGAGCTGAAAAATATCTGTGCAAGAGGAAGCTGAGAATGTGTACATCACAGGTATAATTATCATTTAATATAAATTTGGAAATTTCATATATCCTTGTTCTGTTTTTTATATTATTTTATCAAAAGGGGTCAAGCTATTTAGCTCAAATTTTCTGGAAAATCACGGTGTTATCAATGGATAGATTACATTTATAGCCATATTTATGTTACTTCCTAGAAAAAGGAATAGAGATACAGTTGTAATATTAAATACCTTTATGCAATAGATGTTATTGGCTGGCAGCACTGTAACACAAATGCTTGAATTAGAAAACCAGCTTATAAACATGACACGTTTTTGGCAGTTAAGACCCTTCATACTTACACATTTCAGCAGTGAATTTAGCTGTTTACTTTCACTCACACTTTAAGCTGGCAAATAGACAGTAGAGAAAGGTCAAACATGCTGCACAATCTGACCATCTCACAACGTATCATGGACCCGTTTCTTCAATAGACAGGATAACAAAAAACATAACTATTGGGTCTATTGTTTTACTCACTTAAATTTCCTGTTTGTAGTGAATCTCTGACCCATGGGCAATAGATTGTGGCATATTTGGGCAGAGACAAAACCATAACCCAAGTTGAATGAGTGGTCTATCTTGAAATCACCAGACCAGGGTTCTGTAGGACCCTAAGGTTCCTCAGTAGGTTGATAGGGGTTCCTTGGGCTAATGAGCTACTTCCATTTGATAGACCAACACAATTTGGCAATGCCAGAAGCAAGACACCAATTATCTTTTTTAACCTGTCTGTAAATCTGGCATTTTGACCACAACTATAGATGTATTTTTCCTATTACTGACGACCAATGCAAGTGGCATTTTGCCCCTTGACCTCCCCCCCCCTCCATGAATTGGCTTTAGCATGGGTCCCTCGAGATCTGAGCATTATTTTAAAGGTTGAGAAAAGACTGCATTAAACTCACACATTCATGGGACAGCACAAAGGACCCACCAGATTTAACTTAACTGATATAAATAAATGAATAAATAAAGAGACTCCACAAAATTCAAGTTTTGGCATAAAATTGGCCACGGCATTTATTAAGGGGTTACCCAATATAATAATAATCACACAAAACTTTAATCTTAAAATTAATAACCATAAATATTTAATTTATTAATATCCCGTAGTCCATCCAGAACTGAACTGGATGACAACCCCACTAAAAAATGCCATGACAGATTCAAATATATATAACATTTGGGGAGGGAGGGTGGGAGCAGCGTAGGGGGGTCCGTTCTCTTCAGGGGTCTCCACAGGCGGTGAAATGAGCGGGAAAGCCGCCAGCTTAAATAGACACAGCCCGGCTCAATCCCGCCCGATTCAGCCAATGGAAACCTGTTGCTATGCCTCAGTCAACCCTGCCATCACCTGGGGCAACCCAATATCACAAACAGAGAGGGGGAGCGCAATTTGGTAACGCCCTTTGTACTGTCCCATGGAGCCCCGCATAAACGCTAGGGGCTCATTCATTCTAACTATAGGCAAAAAATATGAGCTGTCTCTATGGTTCAGTTGGGTTTTATATCCATTTTTACTTTCTATGAGTTTATTATTATTTTTTTGTCATTTAAATGATCTCTACAAGCTCCCTGAAAATATATTTGATTTACACACTCTAGACTGAAAAGTGCATGTTGTGTTGTGTCTACATCATGCCAGTTCTGCTTTAATAAAACCCACAGGTGTTTGAAGGGTTCAAGCATGGGGTACAGTGCCACAGAAACACTTAACTGTAATGATCCTCCAGGGGGCTCTGCAGTTAATTCTTGGTTCCAGGCAGCTGGACACAGACAATCTGTTTGAGAAACACAGTAAACATGGAGGAAGCATTTGAGATGACTCATTTCTGATACATGATCTCATAATGTTAGGAAGGGCATTAAGGGCAGTGTGTGCTGGAGTAACCACAAAATAGTGGGATTCTGTGGGCGGACAGACACAGAACAGGCATACACTAAATAAAAATAAACTAGAGTTTTATTACGCCATGAGTCCTTGGTTTATAATAGAGAGTTCTGTTTACAACTGATGATCCTAATTACTAGTGGGGTGATATGTCAATGTTTGGATATGTTATTGTTTGCACAAGCAACACAAATGATAGTCTCAAACCACAGGGATCCGACTTTAGGCTTATATTACCGCTATTACCGCTATTAATATAAATGCTTGCAAAAATTGTAAACATTTTGTATGTTACAAATAAGGTAAATGCCAAATTATAGAGTAACTTGGCATTTTAGAATGTGTACAGTACTTCCCATTCCTATCTAAATTTCTTGGTGGACAAAATTAATAATTTAGCATCTTTCAATAGCATATTTAAGGTTGATACCCCAGGTTACACTTTGCAAAAGTACTACAAAAACATGCAGGCTTTTATACAACCTGGCCAGAAACACAGAAACCCTCTTGGCGTTTGATGTGAAAAATATATCAAGAATACTAAATTAATTAAACTCCACCCCTAGCTTATATTTCATTTTTACACTGTAGCTGAGAAGCAGAATTATATTTGCAAGGCTGTCTCAGGGGTTTCACTAATGATATATTACTATGCGGATATTCTATAAAAAATATATGATCTAATCTTACTAGGCGCTGGTGTGCGCATAGTTAAATGTATATCAGCATGTGTTGTTTTATGAATATACTAATTTGTGTTTACTACCTAAATACAATTCTTTGTCAATGGGAGCATTTACTGTATGTTATATTAAAGTTGTATTTTTTTTTTATTTTTTTAAGTCCATTTTATTTAACTATGTATTCCTAAAGCAATTGTAAAGGTAAAATTAAAAAAAATATAAAAATAAAATAACAAGCATGTCTATACTTACCTGCTCTGTGCAATAGAATTGTACAAAGCGGCCGCGATCCCCCTTTTGTCGGGTCCCCGCTGGTGCTCCTGGCTCCCCATCTCTGTCCAGTGCCCCTATGGGACACTGGATGCTGATGCCTAAATATGTTTTACCTTAATACAAATGTTTAGGCTCTGGGAACAACTTTAACTCAAAAATATACCGTCTTTTGCTCTCAGCTCCCTCCACATCTCAAAATTCCTTTTCATTTTTTTTGCTGCTGTGACCCAAGTTCCTATTAGAGGGTGCCTACATTCGTTCTCCATAGTTCCATGTTATGTAGGATTGCAGCCATGCTCTCTTGCTCACTCCTAAAATAGATTAGGGACTAAGGATGAGCCGAACACCACCTTCCCCCCCGTTTGGTTCGCACCAGAACATGCGAACAGACAAAAAATTTGTGCGATCATGCAAACACCGGTAAAGTCTATGGGACACGAACGTGAAAAATCATAAGTGTTCACTTTGAAGACTTATATGCAAGTTATTGCCATAAAAAGTGTATGGGGACCCGGGTACTGCCCAGGGGACTTGTATCAATGCAAAAGAAAGTTTTTAAAACTGACGTTTTTTCAGGAGCAGGGATTTTAATAATACTTAAAGTGAAACAATAAAAATGTAATATTCCTTTAAATATGCTTGGGGGGTCCCTTTAGTCTGCATGTAAGCTAGCGCATCTTTCCCATGTTTATAACAGTACTGCAGCAAAATTACATTTCTAAAGGAAAAAAAAAATTGAATTTAAAATTGCTCACGGCTGTAATGTATTGTTGGATCCCAGCAATATACATAACAAATCATTGAAAAAAATGGTATGCCCCCCCCCCCCCAGCAGTCCATTACCAGGCCCCCAGGGTCTGCATTAGGGTGTGCACCCCAAAGCTCAAACACGAATGCCTTTCTCTGCAGTCTCAATTGCACTGAACAGTGAATGAATGGGATGTGCTCTATGCTGAAAGGCTTCCAATTCATTCACAAACACAGTTTACTATGCTTCAGTTATGAATGAACACAGTGAGTGAGTGTGTTCACTGTGTTCATTTAGAAAAGGAAGGGGCCAGTAAAAGACATATTAACTAGCCCCTTCCCTCCGTCTCTATTCTGAAGCATCCCCCCACTGCAGCCCGGGGGAGAGGAGAGGAGGGAAGCCAGCAGCGCGGGAAGGCACAACATGGAAAGAAGCCTGGCCAGGAGGGGGAATCGGCACCCCACGCAGTGATTAGGGTGTACCCAGACACACCTGGCACACACACTGTGCACGCCTATGTGTGCCAATGAGCAAACCAAAAGGCTATGTTCTGGTAGAGACACACAGCAAATCTGGAATGTCCTTGTGACCTGACAGAGACTGGGCATTCATTAGACTCCACAGCAGACTGGCCTAGTCCTTTATTGAATTTGCACATGATGTGTTATTACATATTGGTCCAAGCTTACACTGTGTAATATTTGTTGGCAAGCTTACTTCCAGGTTCTGTACCCAGCTGCCATAATTTTCTTAATATCAATAAGTACATTAAATGTCAGATTAAAGCTGAGAAGTTAAATTCATTAAATGCATTTTTTATAAAGTGACAAAAGCGTTAAGCAGTGTGAGCATAGGAACCAGCACACTGGCACACTGATAAATTTGTGAGTACATAATTATGTACATTGTAGCAGAACACTTCTGAGCTCAGCCAAAAATAGAAACCATCATTTAAAAAGGAGCACGCCTGTTCATTGCAATATGCAAACCATTGGGCAACAAAAGTACTGGTAAGTCAAAGTACGAAGAATAAAGAAATCTTTGTCCTGATAATCCCCTAATCAACACTCTGCACTCCAGGGGTTAAGCATAGAATTAGAAATATAGAATTTAAAATACACTCTGACTGCTTTGTGAACAAAGCAAACTCAATGCATACTTTTGGCCTGCCGCTATCACTTTACATGTGACAGTATGCAGTGAAGGTCAGGATGAAACGGTGATTGGCATATATTGCCCTATACACTGATCTCAGCAAAAAGCATACATATCAGTTTGTTATAATGTAATGTGCAAAGTGAATCTGTAACCTGTGAAGCAAATTCCTGCTGTTCTAAAAATGATTAAGACATTGCAGAAATTGATTTGAAATGATTTTGCATTTTAAATTTGAAGTCTAATTAAACAAAAACAAAAAAATTGAAACTTTTTTATCTGCCAAATTAATAAAGGCCAGGGTCAATGGGCTTCGATGGACAAATGAAGCACGCTTTTGACATCAAGCTCCACGCACATTCTCATAGACTTTTACGGGAATAAAAGTCATATTGAAATGAACTTAAAGTGGTTGTAACCAATTACATTTACCTAGTGAAGTGACTGGCATACACGGAAATTAAATAAATTCTCCTACATACGTTGTACCTGTTTATCTGCCATCATTCCTTCCGTATATTTTTTTAAAACACCCAGATCAAAGGATTATTTTCTCAACTCCAGCATCAAGGGGCGGGGATCTGAAGTATCACAGTGCAAATCACAGTAAAGGGAGCTCTAACCTGATTGGATGGAAGGGATACACCCCCTTCACACAGTACATTGAGAATATGCAGAGCTGTGGACATCAGTCACAGGCTGTGTGCTGAAGCTCACGTCCCATCACCTTTTTATCTTTTGGTGTCAGAGAAAACGGTCAGAAGTGAATCATGCTGATAACAGAGGAATGAAGCAGCAAAGATAAATCACACTAATTGCTTTGGATAAAGGCAAGAAACAGTATAGAAGAATGTGCTTTGTTCATATTTCCTGCCTGAGGTTTACAAACACTTTAAGCCCTTCAACACTGCTCTAATTCTGTACAGCCACTTTTGTGAATCATACAAAGAATATAAAGACAGCATAGCCAGAAGAGTGACTTTCTCGGTTAAAAAAAGTTAAAAGTATGGGAAACATTTCTTCCAAGAATCATACTTACCTAGGTGGTTGCAGCATCGATACGATGCTGCATCTGTCCCCCACCGGCTCTAAGACTGAGAACTGAGCGATCAAACACCGCCGAACACTCAAATCTCCATGAGCAGAGAGCTGGTGACTGTTAAGCCCCATACACACGGTCGGATTTTCCGATGGATTCTGTCCTATCGGACAATGTTGTCGGAAATTCCGACCGTGTGTAGGCACCATCGGACATTTTCCATCGGATTGTCCGACGGACAAAGTTGTATCTCCTGCTCTAAAAATTTTCCGACAACAAAGTCCGATCACACCAATTCCGATCGTGTGTAGCAAATTCCGACGGACAAAGTGCCACGCATGCTCAGATCACATTACAAGACCAAAGCTATTGGCTACTAGCCTCTACGTAGTCCCGTCGTAGGCAACAAACGTCACCACGTTCAGAATGATCGGATTTTCCGACAACTTTGTCCGACCATGTGTATGCAACACCAGTGTCGGACTAAATCCGTCGGACCAAATCCGATGGATTTGGTGGTCGGATTTTCCGACCGTGTGTATGGGGCTTAAGTCATCAGCTCCCTGCTCTGCCCCCCCCCCCCCCCTGCACTCACTGGAGTGCTGAGCTGTGGAGGGGTTGGGGATGGCCGGCTCAGGCTCTCAGTGGCTCGTTGAGAGGCTGAGCCGAGTTCTGGTCCAGGCATGTGGGCTGATCCCAACCATATGGTCACAATCTTTCCTGAGCATGGACCGGCACTGTGACATCAGCAAACAGCGGGCTTCAGCCTGCTGTCTGCTGAAAACGGGTAACAGGAGTGCAGAAGGAACTGCAGTCCTGTGATCCCCAGGAGAAGTCCAGCCAAACGAGCTTTGGCTGTACTTCTCCTTTAAAGTGTTCTTACCTTCTGACCTGCTGTCTGCTGATTGGACAAAGAAGGAGCCACAACATACTGATAAGCCACCAACTCTGCTCTCCTGTCTGCATGTTCCCTGTCAGCACATGTGCATGCAGAAGAGTCTGACTAGCTGCTGGTGCTGCCCCTCATTTTTCCATTCTGCTGTGCAGGGGATGACAGAATGCTGATATCAAGAAGCATTCAGGTTCTTATGCTATACACCTAATTTTTTAAGTAATACACAACTACATTTTATGGTGTTTTATTGTATGCTTAATGCATAACCTAACCCATAGAAACTTAGCATACACCCAGTACTATATGTTAACCCTTAAAGAATATCTAAACCCATGTACAACATTGTAATACATTGCAGCTTTTTAGCCCCTGTGGTGTGGTTATGTGGTGGCTATATTAGATTTAATTTTACAGGCTAAGAACATTTTTAAGCTAGAACAGAAAATATCTGTAAAGTAAAACATCTGTAAAGTACACACGATACGAAAATCGGAAGTAAAGTTTCGCCTGACGAACGATCTGCAGATTTTCGGATCGTTAGTATAGTGCTTTCAACAGGCGATTCCGATTTTTCGTATAACAAAAGCTGGATGTGCAGACTATAAATTTTTTGTCGGATGTGATCACAATGTCCGATCTTCGTTTAATTTGTTTGGTTTTCGTCCGAAAAAAATCGTAAGAGCAAGACTACGCATGCTCAGAAACGAAAGAATACATACAAATCTATTGAACACATTACATCACTTCTGAAGTTGAATTCTGTTGTATGAGAATTTTCGTATGGTGAGTAACCTCTTTACTTTCGATATGAAACTAGTATGCAACAAAAAACAAACAAATGTTCGTCCGAAAATCTGATTGTGTGTACGAGGCTTTAATCTTGCCAGAAATGCAGTGTCCTTGTTATATCCTAACGTGTTTCCCCTGAAAATAAGATTGGGTCTTATATTAATTTCTGCTACAAAAAACACACTAGGGCTTATTTTCAGGGGATGTCTTATCTATGTCCCCTGTCTTCTCTCCCCCTCTCCCCCTGTCAGCTCAGGAGTCATCATTTTGACATCTTTAACCTCAAAAATAAACCTTAGTTAAAGTCATTGTAAAAATATGTAATCCGTTTTGTAAAAGATTATATAATGTCCAGTGTGTCTCCATTTGTAACTTTATTACCAAAAATACCTTATTTACAGCGTCGCTGGGCACTCACGTGTTCCGCCAGAGCTCTTCTCTGTTCCGAGCATCGCCGAGGGAAGGGCTGAGATCCCCACTGATGTCAGCCGGGAGAAGAGCAGAAGATCTTCGATGGGTCACTTGAGCACCCAGTGGTGCTGTAAATAAGGTATTTTCGTCAATAAAGTTACAAAAGGAGACTTAGTGGACATTATATAATCTTTTTACAAAACCAATTATATATTTTTACAAGGGCTTTACTAGGACTTATTTTTGCGGTAGGACTTATATTTCAGCCCTCTCCGAAAATCAGTTAAGGCCTTATTTTCGGGGTACACACATGGACAAGTTGGTGCTTGCATCAAGCCTAGTGTTTAGCCCCCAAGTTTGGACGTACACCATGAGGGATGAGGATAATTAGGGTAAATAATTAAGCATGAGAAAAGCTGGTAAAAAGTCCATAAAGTCCATGCAGTTACACCTGACCTGGAACAACTGAGGAGAAAGCACAGGCGCCAATCTGAGTGTAGTAAGTAATTAAATTTAAATACACATGTAGATGCAGGTACTCACAAGTGTAAAATGTCAGAAGGCATTGAGCACAAAGTGCAAGATAGTGTCTGTGAAGAAGGTACATCTGAATGGCTTCTGCGCTGGGCACTCAAACGGGTCGCGCTGGTGGTTACCGATGCTTCCTGGAGTCCTGGAACCCAAAATAATTAAATTTAAATACACATGTAGATGCAGGTACTCACAAGTGTAAAATGTCAGAAGGCATTGAGCACAAAGTGCAAGATAGTGTCTGTGAAGAAGGTACATCTGAATGGCTTCTGCGCTGGGCACTCAAACGGGTCGCGCTGGTGGTTACCGATGCTTCCTGGAGTCCTGGAACCCACAGGGAGCCAGAGATGATGTCACTTCCCAGAAGCTCCCTTAGGTCTATTATCCCCACCTCACTTGAAGATTATGGTGCCAGGCTAGGCACAAGGGACACATCCTACTCAGGGTAAGTAATATCACTTGGGCTTATTTTTTATTTATTTATTTTGTTTGTTTTTTTCAAAAACGTAGGCTTTAACCAAATTGCAAAACTAGGTCCTAGCACTATCTAACCCCTATTCTGTAGCATATTTACTTCATCCTTCATTGGGATGGGCATGAAGCAAAAAAGCATGCACCACCAAGATGGTGCCAGAATTTACTGCAAGTGTGCATAATCACTGGTGGCCAGATTTTTACAGACTACCTAATAGGTTCTTTGACATTGTGCTTCCTTAAATTTGTGCTGTGCATCTTTTGCTCTCTCTGTGTGTCCTACATCTATAGTTACAGTGAAATTTCTAAGGCAGGTGTAAACCCACCTGGATTTATGAATTTGTTTTTCTTCATAGAGCTTTCTGGATGTGATAGAGCGAGGGTTGTGCAATGGGCATGTTTGGGGATTCTAATCCTGCAGTATAGGTTTGTGATCCAACATAACCAACTAACGTGACTGCAGTGTCACTATCGCTTTCTTTTCCTTTCCTTTTTTCCTCTTGTTCTCCTTTTTCCTTATTATTCCTCTATTATTCCTTCAATGACAACACACTTGAAGCAAGGGGCTCCCGCAACAATGATAAGCATGTGTCTGGCTTGCTCCTGGAATAGCCAAAGGCCTACTTCAACAAAACATCTAAACTATGAACTTCCATAACACTACAAAGAGGCCTAAGACCAATACTCCTTGAACATTACCAGCTATCTGCCATGTTACTACAGGAGGATGTTATTGTCTACAGACCCACTGCTTAACACTAATTTGTACCTTCCATTATGTCTCTGAGATTGGCATATGATATTGACATATAGAACATTTTTCTGTGAATATTTTTTTTAAAAAATATGCTTTTTTTTTAAAAAAAGGGACAGGGGTGGTCTAGTGCAGGGGCCTCCAAACTGCGGCCCGAGGGCCAGATGTGGCCCTTTGCTAGCCTTTATCTGGCCCTTGCGGCACAATTCCTCCCACTGATATGAGGCCTGTTCCTCCCACTGATACCAACAGTGGGGCACTATAGCTTCCACCGATACCAATGATGGAATACTATTCTTCCTACTAATAGGGGGAATACTCTTCCTCCAATTGACCACCAACCCTGAGGCCATATTTATTCTCACTGATGCTGGGCCCATGAAATTTTCTGCCCCTGCTCACTCAGTTACCTCATCCTTGCTATGCTGGCTGTTGTAATCTGACAGCTGCAGCAACCTGCAGCTGTCTGAATATCCAAACAGTGA
>CM053029.1:352842359-352858148 GCA_028564925.1 Lithobates sylvaticus
TCAGTGCCCATTTGTGGGCACTGATTGACACAGATTGGGCTGTCATTTGCACATGTGGATGGCCATGGGATACATTCCTGGCCATCCACATGTTGCCCCCCTTCCTGGTGGTCCTGGGGGCTTCCCTGGTGGTCTAGTGCGGGCATCCGAGGGGGGCTGCACTGATAAACAATCAGCGCAGACCCCCCCCCCTGTCAGGAGAGCTGCCGATCGGCTCTCCTCTACTCGCTTCTGTCAGACGCGAGTGAGAAAAAGCCGATCAACGGCTTTTCCTGTTTACATCGTGATCAGCCATGATTGGACACGGCTGATCATGTGGTAAAGAGCCTCTGCCAGACTGACACAACGATCACCGCGATGTGCGCCCCCACGGCGTGCGGCGGCTGTTATCCTGAAGGACCTCATATGACACCCAGTCAGGATAACAAAACCACTTCTCGGACATCAATCTGCTATTGATCGGGCAGGAAGTGGTTAATGGAAAGGGCCAGGGACTTTTTTCTGGTCTCTGGTTCCATAGACTTCAATGGATGAAAAACGTGTATCGAAAAACTCAAAATGCACCTGGCATATGCAAACTGCAACCTGCATAGGTGTGATCCAGGCCTTACACCCATACGCACAGATTGTCATTGGAGCAGGAAGTATTCCATTACTTCCTGTCCCTATGACTCCTGGTGTCACCAAGACAGGAAGGTAGGGAAAATCTCCTTCAATAGGAACACATGCAGAAATAAAATCCAAAACTAAAAAAACAAAAGGCTTGGCTGAATTTGGCCAAACTTTTATAAAAACTTGCCACAGTGCTAACTAATACTTCAACACTACACTGAATCCATTTTCTTCTTCTATTTTTTGTTTGATTTATACAGGTTTGCTGTCAAGAAATACTGAGTGATAGAACTAAGTGGTACTAAATGATCAGTTCCGATGAAGCTGAAGTATGAAAAACCATAGCAACTGCATTAAATTTAATTCATAGACAGAGCTGCATGGAATCCATACATCATGGCACTGCCTTTGTAGACATTTCTATGCAGCATTTTGTCATTTCCCCCAGCCACTGTTCACATACATTCGTACATTGAGCCATAGAAGTCAGCGGTCAGCTAAAGCAGAGTGACATGTATTAATGTGCAAGTACAGTATATACCCACTATAGACTTGCATCAATACCCATTGTGAGAAATACATGTCCAAATGGAAAATACACTTTTCTTCAGAACATTGTTACCCATAAACCTTTTTCTGTGCAGAGTACCATCATTTTTCAGACCTACATAGGTCTTAAAGAGGCTATAACTTAAGGTAGAACTGGGATTACAAAGACAGAAGGTTCAGCTCAGCTGCAAGTGAAATGCTAGCAATGATTATGTAATGTTATGGAACGTATTTAAGTATATAAATTGATATGTTTTTTATCATGATGCAGTTTTCATGATTCCTGATGAAGTGAGTTGAATCGGTCATAAATGTATCAACATGACATTTCTCTGATATATGAAAAGTTTTGATGGGTAGCACCAGGTACTATGTGGATAGGGGTAATTGTGAGATATCAGATAGTAAGATACCTACTAAGGAAATTGTTTTTACTTTTAATTAAAGCTTTTAATTAATTAATAAAATGAAAGGTTTTTTAACAAATATATTGTCTACAACTCTACATGTAACACATCTATGTAGCACCTGAAAAGTCCTAGTCTATTGTTAACCTACATTGTACTTTGAATATATACATGAAAGGGAATTTTTGTAACATAAAAAGTGACTTAAATAGAAATTTTCTAAAATATTTACTAAACCTATTATTCAATTCAATATTGGGACACCTGTCCAGAGAACAACTACCTAAGAGGGGAATTCCTTTTACTTTTGGAAATTTTCCTCTGAAACAGGAAGTAAAGAGAAACTTAAAAGGGTTGTAAAGCTAAAAAATGTTTTGCCAATATCTGATCAATATGCTATATAGATCAGGAATCCAGCTGTTATTTATGCCGAAATGTTTTATTTACCTGTTAGATAAATAGGCTTTATCAGCACTTCCTCCTTTCCTCTCTGTATGTTCTCCTCAACTTCTGGGTTTTCGAGCATGCTCCCTGCAGCAATGTCACGGCTTTAAAGGAAGGCTCCCCTGCCTCCCGTGCCTGTGAACGCACACAGCGTCTCCCCGCAGGGATGTAGTCCCAAGGGAGGGGGCGAGCACACTGACTAACCCCCAGTCAGAATGGTTCGGATGATAGGGGCAAGCTTCTAGAGGAGGAACAGGAAGTTAAAAATTGATACACAGAAAAAAAGCCTTTACAAAGGAAAACAAAGGAAAAGGTAAGTGAACCAACAGTACACTACCTTAAAGGAACATATTTAGAAAATAAAAAACAAACCTTTAGTATCACTTTAATCAATGGTACACAAACAGGAAAAAGTAAACTGTCAGGGGTTTTAACCTATCCCCACTCCAAAACTTAAAAAGAAGTTTGGCTATACAAAGACTTTATCATCACGCAGGCAGCAATCAATACCTATCTTTATATCTTTTGCAATATTTCTTTGTGCTTCCTGGATGTTTCCACATGCAGGGTGCACACTTCCATCAATCCTTATAGGCTACTTATAACAGGTCTATAGCTAAACACACAACTTTTTTTGGCCAATGTTTGCTCTTTTATGGTTTATTATGTTAAGCCTGTTAGTGGATTTGTTCTAAAATATTTACTAAACCTATTATGGGACACCTGCATATACAGATCCAACTACTTTTAACTGATCTCCTTGCATTGCAACTCTGCATTAGTCAGTGGTAAATGTGGTATACACTATATACAATCACCCGACACTAGTTAGTTTCCACAATCCATGACTTAACTTCACAGTTCACAAATCCGTTTTAAATTCAAACTGTAGCACTGACGTAAGTCATTTTCTTTTCCACAGTAGCGTGACAATCCCTCCACCTCCGGTCTAACTCTTACCTTATGGCATGGACCCCTGTGCAAACAGGTGGTCATGCAAGCGGGTATCAAAAGGGTTAACACGGACCATAAACTTCTCTCACATCTCTATCTCAAGTGCTCACCGCTTAAGTATAAGATTTCATTTTTGTGTTCAAACACAAACTACTCACATAAAGATGATAAAAACACAGCATGTAAAGCCGACAATCGTGTTAGTTTCGTAGGGCAGCAGCGGGTGACGTCATGCGTAGCTCCTCCCCTGTACGCTTTACGTTCAATCAGAACTTTGACGTCACCGGACTCCTCCCCCCTTCCCTTTGTTAGCAGACGGAGGCACTTGGGGAAGGGGGAGGAGTCTGGTGACGTCAATGTCCGTGATCTTTGACGGAACTCCCTGAAGACCCGGAAGCCAGCGGAGAGGTGAGTATCGATCAAAAGAATTTTGATCGATCAAAAAAATTAACGATTAATCAAGGAATTAATCTTTAACTTTCACAGCCCTATAAATTACATTGGTGGAGAGTCCTAGCCATCAAAATCAAAAAGCACATGTTATTCTGAGCATCTGTACATACAGTAAATCATATTCAAGCATCAACATCTTCATCATGCAGAAGAACATTTTTTTTTTTTTTATAAATCTTTTTATAAAATTTCTTAACAAACAAACAAAACAAAACACAACAAGACATCATACCCATTGAACCAAAAATATAATAATACAATTTCAAAATCCAAAATAACAATTGTTAATCCAAAGGGGAAAAAAAAACATTAAAGTAAACATTAATTCCTTCTTTCCCCAATGACCCCAAACATTTCTCATATGGGAACACACATATTATAAATAATGGCCCCCATGGGCATTCAATACTGTATACGGTTTGTCCAGCCACTTTGCCCATACTTTATCATACTTACTAGGACAACCCCTCTTCATGTAAATATCTCTATACAATGGAAGATTATTATTTACCAATTGTTTCCAATATGAGTGCGTAGACACTCGCTCAGACACTGTGGGAAGAATAGTCTCTACCAGACCCACTAAACAGAGAGACATTGAAACCGGTAAAGGAGTAGAAGTGATAGAGTTCAATAAATCCACCACTTCCACCCAAAAAATAACTATATATGAACAAGTCCAGAAAATGTGTGTAAAATCCCCCTTATTCACTCCACATCGCCAACACTCTGAAGAGCACACAGGATTTATCTTTTTGAGTCTATGTGGCGTGATATATGCTCTATGTACCAATTTATATTGATCATACGATCTCTCAAAGATATCAAAGATCACAAAGGGAAATCCCACACAGCCCTCCAATCCTCCATATCTAAATCTGGTATATCTCGCACCCACCTAACTCTAAGAACCTCTAATGGCAGGATAGAAATTAATATAAGATGAGAATGCAATCTCGAGGTGGGCTTATCCAGACACTCAGACCTAAGCACTAGTTCTAAAATGGATTGTCTAATTGTTAAGCTATCCTGTGGAAACTGTGCATGAAAAGTATGAAGAAGCTCGAAATATATAAATAGATGGGAACTTGGGACATTAAAAGTCGAAGTAAGTGTAGAAAAGGTCGATAATTTCCAAACAGTAATCACTTGAGAAAGTAATATAATATTATACTTAGTCCATGCAATAGGCTCTGGTGCTTTAAAAAATTGAGGAAGAATAGGATTAAACCATAAAAGGGCATTGAGAGAAAAAGCACCCTTAGGATAATGCTCACATCTAAGACCAGCCTCCAAGGCTCGAATAGTGATGAGCATTGAAGGAGTCAACTGATATGGTGCCCTACGGCCCCTAAATAAAAGAACCTTAACAGCATCCATAGAGCCTACTACTGCCGCTTCCAACCGAGTAGAGGAGTTATATATATCAGGATTCAGCCACCATGCGGCCTTAACCAACTGAGTGGCTAAAAAGTATCTATATAAATCCGGAAAGGCTAGTCCTCCCTGCTCACAAGGGCGCATCAGGGTGATTAATTTATACCTGGGGTTCTTCGATCACCATAAAAAAGATGAAAAAAGTTGGTTACATTTTGTAAAAAAAGGACTTAGGAAGCCACTGGGGAGAGTGTCTAAATAAGTACAGAAATTTTGGTATAATTTAAATTTTTAGAAGATTAATAGGTCCCAATAAAGACAATGGTAGAGACTTCCATACTTTCAATTTTGACTCAATATCTCCCAAAATCGGTGTCAAATTCAAGGAAATAAATTCAGAAACTTGGCGGGAAATCTAAGTAATTGAAATTCTCCACCCACTGCAATTGAATATAATTCAAAGCCGTACTATGGGCCTCCATATCTATTGGAAACAACAAAGACTTGCTCCAATTTACCGTCAACCCTGTGACTATTGAAAAAGAGTCCAATATCTTCAAAGCCCCTTGGAGAGAGGGTCCAGCTTTATTTAAAAATAGTAAAAGGTCATCTGCATACAAGGCTACCCTCTCCTCCAACCAACCAATCCATAATCCCTTAATATTGGGGGAAGTGCATAAAGCCTCCGCCACAGGCTCCACAGAAGAACATTTTTGGAGGATGCAAAGAGATGATATCTCTGTATCCAGGTTTGATGGAGTACATGTAAAACTCCAATGTGACACCATTTGTAATCCTGGAAGGAAATGCTGGCACAATGCAACTTTGTATCTGCCAATGCATCTGGCCCTCTACAAACACAAAATGGGCAGAAAATGGGCATATATAAGCAAACGTAGGGGTAAACTTACTAAAACTAGTGCACACAGAATCTGGTAAAGCTGTGCTTAGTAACCAATTAGCTTCTAGGTTTAAGCCTTGGTTTACACTGAATGCAGCTTTGAAATCGTGCGACTTCACTCGAAATCAGTGCGACTTCTGATTTCATTGCGACTTCAGGTGCGTCTTGGCTGACATCTGTGTGACTTTATGCACAGATGTCTATGCAAGTCGCACCTGAAATTGCCAATGGTAGTGCAGAAATTACTTTTTCAAATTGGTGCGGTACCGCAAAGTCACGGTGCACCAATTTGAACAGTTCCATTGCCGACAATAGCGCGCAACTTGTCAAAATGCATGACAAGTCACACTGGTGTGAACAAGGACTTATTGTTAAAGCTTAATGGACAAACTGAAGCTAAAAGCTGAAAGGTTACTATGCACAGCTGCACCAGAATCCCCTGCCCCCATAGGCTTTTTCTTTAATCTTGCAATACAAGACTCTGATAATGTCCATAAACATCCCAACACAAAACCCTGTCCAAATTTTCTTCATGCTACAGAACTGCAAGAAAAGGTAGCACATTAAGGTGTAGTTGAGGAAAACTGTGTAATTATTGAAAAAGAGCCTCTAAACTGTCTATTGTCAGTAGATTATCATAGAAGTAACTTTTTCCTAGGAGACATATGTATTAAATTTGATTGATGGGCGAAAGTTGTTGAAACTATTGTAGAACACTGCAGGCATTTTTCTCCCCCTCGTCTATTATAAACATGTCATAAACCAATACCTACACTATCAAAAAAAATGGTGAGATGTAGCCTTAATCATCTCCACTCAAATGCCATGAAAATGCAACATTAAGATTAGTAGCACAGCAGAATATTACTCTCAGTTCAGTTTTAACTCTGTTTGAAGGGATTTCTCACGTTTAGGAAAAATACTATAGTGGTCGAAAAAAATGGCCACTAGCATTGGGTTTCTGAGGCAAGAAATTGTTTAGTGAGAAGGCCCCTGCCACATTACATTTCTTAACGAGTGAAGTCGTATTAAAGCAGAAGGTTAATTTAAATACTATAGACCTATCAAATGAATATACAACTGATTTTACAAGAGGTACTAATTTTAGCAAGGAACCAAGTATAAGCAGACTGTTCTGGGATCTCAGCTGACATGCTGCGACCAAACTTTTTAAGTGAAGGTGAGGGACAACCTAATCTATGTCATACAAAGGTGTGGTGCAGCTCTGCTACTGTACATCTGAACCCACATTATGACATCCTGTTATTTCGTAACTTAACTTTTCACAGTGTCATACTGTGCCAATTGTTCTGTACAGCTTGGTTTCCTCATGAGACAATACCACTGCCTTATGGAGCACATTGAGGCCAGAACATGGAACTCAGGAAATTTAACGCAGAACATGAAAACATTGCGCACAGAACTTGCAACATGAAACATGGAACTCAGAACATCGAATATGGATCTTGGTATTTAGAATATTGAACACTAAACTCAGAACTTGGAATATGGAACACAAAATTTAGATGTAATGTATGATTTTGGGACTTTGAACGAGGCCAGTGCATATGGCTATAGGAAGAGTCAATATCACAAAACAGATTTTTATTGGTAAAACAACAAGGAACATGGCAAAATAGCATTTTACACGCAGAAATTGATAAAATTGTCAATCACATGTTACAGACCTTATATGGAAACAAACATTTATAGCAATCAACCATGTGTGATATGGAACAAATCCTGTATGTAACAAAAACATTTAGAATATGTGGTGGGTGGTGAACTCAAGATAATGTGATGAGTAAAAGCATCTGCAGGAGAGTAAGTGCATCCAAATGAGCCTGACACGTTTCGTGGGTAATGCCACTCTTCAGGGGCGGATGCACACAAATCCATAAAACAAAACATGAGTAGACTAATATGATCCAATGTTATACCACTCGACGGGGAGGATATGTACAAAAAAAGAAGGGGAGAGAGTTGCTCATCCTTAAAGTACTTACATTATAATAGGTCTGGAACATGGGAGACGAGGAGTTAGAGGCTGCCCAGATTGTTGGGAGCTGTAGAAGGGACCGGCAGAAAGAGGACAGGGTGCACAAACATGATCTCCAAAAGAGAAAATACACAAGTCCAGATGGTGATGTGAGTGGGTTTCATATCTAAAATTAAATTAGGTATACTGTGAATACTCTGTATTATGGGAAGTTGTGGGAGCCCGACACCAAAGTGCAAGTGGACAAGTGAGTGGAATTGAAAATAGTGTGGAAGGAGGAAAGAGCAGGTAAAAAAAAACATTAAAAAGATGTGAATGGCATCAGATGTGAAGGGTCACCTCATAGAGGGGGGGTGGCGTCTTTAGCCTCCGTGGGCGGCGGGAGCCACTCAGGCGTGGACGTATCTCTTCCTCTTCTGGTGTGACATTGGGAGGAGCCCGCAGGGTGTGCCGAGCATACTTACCATCCCCATTCTGTGCTAGCCAGTCAACATGGCAGCACCTTTTTGTGCACACTGCACACCACTTGGAATACACCTTTCCACATCACTAGCAGGTAATTACATGATCAGTTTTTTCCTGTTCATGCTCACAGAGGCTTACTCTTATTGTTTCTTTTCTTTCATTTCCTGCCATTCACATCTTTTTAATGTTTTTTTTTCTTTTGACCTGCTCTTTCCTCCCTCCACAATACTTTAATTTCCACTCACTCATCCACTTGTACTTTGGTGTCGAGCTCCAACAACTTCCCATAATACCGAGTATTCATAATATACTTAATTACATTTTTAGATACAAAGCCCACTCACATCACCATCTGGACTTGTGTATTTTCTCTTTTGGGGATCATGTTTGTGCGCCCGGTCCTCTTTCTGTGGGTCCCTTCCACAGCTCCCAACACAGACAATCTGGGCAGCATCTAAAGCCTCGTACACACGACCGGACTTTCCGACAACAAAACCATGGAATTATGTTCGAAGGGTGTTGGCTCCAAATTGTTTTGCATACACACGGCCACACAAATGTTGGCCAACAATTACGAAACATAGTGACGTACAAGACGTACGTGATATCTCCATTACGAACGCTAGTTTTACAAGACCGAGCGCTTCCGGCTCGTACTTGATTCCGAGCATGCGTGTTTGTACTTTGGACTTTTGTCTGACAGAGTTGTGTACACAGGATCGGAAAGTCTGACAACACACATTTGTTGGCGTAAAATTTGAGAGCATGCTAGCCAACATTTGTTGGTGGAAAGTCAGACAACAAATGTCCGATGGAGCATACACACGGTCGGACTTACCGCCAACAAGCTCACATCCAACATTTCCCATCGTAAAATCTGATCGTGTGTACGCGGCATAACTCCTCATCTCCTATGTTCCAGACCTATTATGATGTAAGTACTTTAGGGATGAGCAACTCTCCATTTCTTTTTTGTACATATCCTCCCCGCTCCCCTTTCATACATATTCAGGGATGGAGACATGTGACCCACATGTCTCATTTAAAGTCACACATTTTCCTCATAGTCTACAAAATTTAGAATGTATAACCTGGAACATGGAACTCAGAATATGCAGCATTAAATTTGGTTTATAGAACTAAGAATATGTAACATGGAAGTGAGAATGTGGAACTCAAAGTATAAAACATGGAATTCAGAATATGCAAAATGGAACTTGGAATATTGAAAATGTGAATTGGAATATGGAAAAAGGGAACTTGGAATATGGAAAATATAACTCAACATTTGGAACATTAAATATGTATAATAGAACTTGGAACTCAGAAAACAATTGCAAGGGCATTAGTTTAGAGCTAAAAGTCAGAAAAAGACCTGGTGGGAGGAGCAAAACACATTGGGGATGTGGCCTGGTGGGAGTCCAGGCTGAGACTGACACTTGTTCACACACAGCGGGTCTTGTTCTGATGTGCGGCTCCCGAGACCTTTAGCTCTTGTCTAACATCGTCTGGACTGTGGGCGGGCTCCTACCCAGCCAGCATTCACAGCAACAGGCACAGAACTACACTTCCATGCAGACTGAGCAGCTCACATACATACCATAGGTTCGCAAGGGCATTTGTTTGTCAAAATGGGCAGATGTGAATGGATTTGAGGAATATTTAAGTGTAAAAATAAATAAAAAATTATAGCGGTTGAGGGATATGAACCATTTATTATGCATTAAACAATAAACATAACTACAGGCAGTAATTACAAATGGAGGTGGCGTGACATTAGTGCGGCCTCTTGCACTCCACACTGGTACCACCGAGCAGCCATCTTGCAGCGCCGGACACATCCCACGTTTCAGTATTGCATGGCCACAAGAGCCCCAATTAACACAACTGCATACCCAGAAATGCCCAGAACATCCCACATCACTGCACAGGCTGAAGATACCCTCAAAAATGTACTGTTCCAACTTAAAAACAAATTTGACTTAAGGACATACCTACAGTCCCTATCTTGTTCGTAACCCAGGGGACCGCCTGTAATCAAATTTTTTTTAATAATGTTTTTTCTCTGATTATGCAAAAAATCGATTCTGTAACTCCCAGATTATAAAAAAAAAACTAAGACTCTAAAGTGCAGCACAGCACTGAAGAGAATACAAATCACTTCTAAAATAGCTACTGACTTTCTCAGATGGGAGAGAGGGACCTTTTAGCAGGTAGCATTTAGGCAACAGCAAACCCCTATAACTCTCCCAATTGCATAGATCATGAAAAATGCTTACCTAAATATTGATTAGTTATAGTAAATACCCTAACTCAGAGGTGTCCCAAATAAAAGGACCTCATTTGCATTCATGAGTCATGTAGAGGGCAACATTTAAAGTTCAACACCACCTGCAAAAGTTTAATGTCATAAAATTAATTTGGGTACAGTGTTGCATCACTGAGTAATCGTCAGACAAACTATCACCAGAGCATACAGGTGCGACTGGGTCCTAAAACACATCTGAAAATGCATGTTACCATAACACATAGGTCTAAATGTGGCCTTACAAAAAAAATTACATACCTGCTAAAAGAACAGTCACTTTACTTAACTTTAAATTGGTTGTAAACCCACAAAAAAAAAAAAAAAACCCTGCAAGACAAAGGCATAATGAGCTAGTAGCATACTAGCTCATTATTAAATATTCACCTTAGATCAAAGCCCCCACAGCAGTCCCAATACACAGCTCCGGCCGGTGACATCAATCCCGGAGTTACTTCCTGGTATCTCGTGCTCCGGCGTTGTGATTGGCCGGTGGCGCATGACGTCACTCCCACGCATGTGCGCAGGAGCCGCCGGAAACGGCACACTAGCTGAAGCAACGGCATGAACGTGCCATTGATTCAGTGCGCATGTGCCGATGAAATCGGCACATGATGATACAGGGGATATCTCCTAAACCATGCATGTTTAGGAGATATCCAGGGTAGCTACAGGTATGCCTTATTATAGGTTTACCTGTAGTGAAAATTGGATTGTAAGGGTTTACAACCACTTTAAGAGGGCCTGTTTTTGCCACTTCCTTACTTGCTGGCTGCTGCATGTATTCCACGCTATTAGGTTTGAGCAAAAAAAAAATGCCCACCTACACAACGTGGTTCCTCCTGTCAGCTTGTATGTCATTACAGGATGTACAAGTTGGTGGTTGGAAGCACAGAGTGCAGTGGGGAAGTCAGGTTTTTGACCATTCAATCAAATACCTGCAGTGGTTTGGGTAAGTAAGTAAGTAAATATAATGACTATTCTTTTAGTAGATATGTAATTCTACACAGTGCTGACAGGGTCACTTTAAGTTTTGGAAGGGCCACCCTATGCCTTTTTTAGTTTTTTTCTTCCGCTACTCCTTAAGACCTGAAGGGCCTGCTATGAATTTTGGGAGGGGGTTGCGTTTCAACGCTGTTTTTTTTTTGCTCTTAAAATTATTCCCATCACTTTGTTTACATTCACCTGTCAGTCTGGAATCACTGGGCAGAGATGAATCACTGGTTGTTGGGATCATAGGTATGCATTAGGGTGTGCACCCGAAAACTCTAATGCTTTTCTCTGCAGCCTCAGTTCAATGAATGGGAAGTGTTCTGTGCTGAGCGGCTTCCTGTTCATTCAGAAACTGAAGCATAGTAAACACAGTTTTTGAGTGTGTTCACTGTGTTTATTTAGAAAAGGAAATGGCTGGTAAAAGACATATTTACTAGCCTCTTCCCTCACTCACCATCCTGAAACATCCCCCTGCAGCAGCTGGGGGGAGGCGTAATATGGGGGGAAGCCTGGCCAGGAGGGGGAATCGGCAGCTGCACATAGTTATTAGGGTGTGCCCAGACACACCTGGCACATCACCTGTGCATGCCTATGGTTAGGATAGTGGGGCCTGGCAGCTCCCTACAACCAGGAGTGCTGGGCAGGACTCTGTAACATTTAGAGTGAGTCTTCTTGCTGCAGCCGGAGGCTCAACAGGGCCTGAACACCCATTTAGTTCAGTCATTCGCTGGACCTCCAAATTAGCCTAAATTCAGCCTGAAACAGGGTTCAGACTGAACAAACAGCTCACCCTTACTCAGAAAGTGGAACTTGGAACATGGTATATAGAACACAGAATATAAAAACATAGAATCATTAATACAACATGAAACTTGGAAGATGAAATCAGTAATACCGAATATGGAATAAAGAACTTGGAATGCAGAACTCTGAATAAGAAACATGGAGTATGGAACTCGGAATACAGAACATGGAAAATGGAACTTGGGACTTGGCATGCGTAACTCAGAACCCAAAAGTTGGAATATACCAAACAGAACTTGGGACAGCTTGGTACATAATGCCAAGATCCCTAAACCCACCAGAAAAATAATCTCTTTTCTTCTCTGTTCCTTGACCTAAGAAATATTGTTTTAATTTTGGGTTAAAATCTGGTTTACAGAGTCAAGAAACAACTGACCTATGTAAAAGCAACACACTATCTATACTCCCTAATGTATAAACAACTTACCAATGTTTGCCATTTAACCTTGCTCATTTTTAATTTTCCCCAGAGCTTAGTGAATGTGGTGCAATTTAATTTTGCAAAAATAAAAAATCATATGCAAGGAAAATAAAAAACATATTTTTGCGTGCACATGATTGGCTAATGATGGTAAGCATAGCTTCACCCATTCACTAAGCTCTAGTGATAGTAGAAGCAAAAAGACGGCCTGACCTGATATTATCGACACCACATCCCAAACTACTGGAGTTGTACCAACATCGGGAAAAAAAAGGGCACCAATATACACCCAAGAAAAAAACAAAGAGTATGCACCCAATATAAAATATTACAACTGCATGTGTTAAAAACATATATCATATAAAAGATGTATTCTGTGGATCATCTCTAGAGGAGATGCAGGTGGACAGGACTGTTTTTGATGTGATTGCAGTGTGTTATTACATTGCAAGTGGAGAATCAGTTTTTCTATGGCTGGCTGTTTCTTCTATACTATCAAGCTGATGTTTTGGGCTCTTTATTGAGAGGCTCAATTTGGCCATCCACAACATCTCCAGTATTACTTTAATCCTATATACTACTCTTAGGCAATCATATACTCGTATTTGGACTTTATTTGGGCTTTTCTGGATGTGATGCCACACACACATTGAATTTTTGTGTTGGATGTCTCCAGAAGAGGCGATAAGTACTTGTGAAACGCGTCAAGACCTACTACTGCGTAAAACGTATTTGTAGTCAGAGTCTTCACTTGGAAATGCGATAACCCTAACTACCATGACCTGAGGTGTGCCCTGGTCTAGCTGGTAAGCCTAAAAGAGGGCATACCCTAAATATATCTACTGTATATGAAATGTGTTTGATGAATATGAACTAATGAAAGTTTGGGGAAAATGGGTGGGTGGGAACCACTAAACGAGCCAACGTGGGTCCAGACAAGAGGGGGAGGGATATATACCCCCCAGACTTCCGCTACAAATCCAGCCTTTAAACTTGTTTATATGATGATTATGTAATCATTTAGTACACTGAGCAAAACTATAAACACAACACTTTTGTGTTTGCCCCTATTTATCATGAGCTGAACTCAAAGATGTAAGACTTTTTCTATGTACACAAAAGGCTTATTTCTCTCAAATATCGTTCACAGATCTATCTAAATCTGTGTTAGTGAACACTTCTCCTTTGCCAAGATAATCCATCCACCTCACAGGTGTGGCATATCAAGATTCTCATTAGACAGCATGATTATTGCACAGGTGTGCATTAGGCTGGCCACAATAAAAGGCCACTCTAAAATGTGCAGTTTGATTACACAGCACAATGCTACAGCTGTCGCATGTTTTGAGGGAGCATGCAAATGGCATGCTGACTGCAGGAATGTCCACCAGAGCTGTGGCCTTGAATTGAATGTTCATTTCTCTACCATAAGCCGTCTCCAAAGGCGTTTCAGAGAATTTGTCAGTTCATCCAACCGGTCTCACAACCGCAGACCACGTGTAACCACTCCAGCCCAGGACCTCCACATCCAGCATCTTCACCTCCATGATCATCCGAGACCAGCCACCCGGACAGCTGCTGCAACAATCGGTTTGCATAACAAAGAATTTCTGCACAAGCTGTCAGAAACCATCTCAGGGAAGCCCATCTGCATGCTTGTCGTCATTATCGGGGTCTCGACCTGAATGCAGTTCGTCGTCGTAACCGACTTAAGTGGGAAAATGCTCACATTCGATGGTGTCTGTCACTTTGGAGAGGTGTTCACTTCATGGATGAATCACGGTTTTTACTGTACAGGGCAGATGGCAGACAGCGTGTATGACGGTGTGTCGGTGAGCGGTTTGCTGATGTCAACGTTGTGGATCAAGTGGCCCATGGTGGCAGTGGGGTTATGGTATGTGCAGGCATATGCTATGAACAATGAACACAGGTGCATTTTATTGATGGCATTTTGAATGCACAGAGATACCGTGACGAGATCCTGAGGCCCATTGTTGTGCCATTCATCCACGACCATCACCTCATGTTGCAGGAATGCACGGCCCCATGTTGCAATCTGTACATAAATCCTGGAAGCTGAAAACATCCCTGTTCTTGCATGGCCAGCATACTTACGACAGAGTGCTCCAGTTCCTGCCAATATCCTGCAACTTCGCACAACTATTGAAGAGGAATAGACCAACATTCCACAGGCCACAATCAACAACCTGATCAACTCTATGCGAAGGAGATGTGCTGCACTGTGTGAGGCAAATGGTGGTCACACCAGATACTGACTGGTTTTCGGACCCCCCCCCCCCCCCCCCCCCCAATACATTAAAACTGCACATTTTTGAGTGGCCTTTTATTGTGGCCAGCCTAAGGCACACCTGTGCAATAATCATGCTGTCTAATCAGCAGCTTGATATGCCACACCTTTGAGGTGGATGGATTATCTTGGCAAAGAAGAAGTGCTCACTAACACAGATTTAGATAGATTTGTGAACGATATTTGAGAGAAATAGGCCTTTTGTGAACATAGAAAAAGTCGTAGATCTTTGAGGTCAGCTCATGATAAATAGGGGAAAATACAAAAGTGTTGTGTTTATAATTTTGCTCAGTGTATGCACATTTACAGTATAATGAGGTCTAGCAGGAAATAATGTTCGTTCCAGGAATGGGTAGGACATTTTTATATGATATATGTTTTTAACATATGTATTAATAAAGCATTTGTAATATTTTATATTGGGTACATATGCTTTGCTTGTTTCTTGGGTGTATATTGGTGCACCAATAAAGTCCCTTTTTTTTTTATGTTGGTAAGCTCTGGGGATTATTCCCTTGCAAAATGAAACTTCCCTTGTAAAGTTAACAATCTATTTGCCTTTAGTAAATCAACCCTAAGGCTGCATTTTCCTTGATATAGGGCTGTCTTAATGACATGACAGGGCACATCTGGGCACTGCCCAGGGGCCCCAGATGCATGGGGGGCCCCTGCACTTTTCCCAAAGCAGCTGGTCCTTAAACCCACGCTGCCCGAAATTGGGGGCCCCATGATGGCACTGAGAGTGATGTATAAACAGGGGAGACAGGCTGGCAGCGGTGTACCGTGCTGTGCAGAAC
>CM053029.1:352858618-352887070 GCA_028564925.1 Lithobates sylvaticus
ACTCTGCCATTACCCCCCTGCGATACTCTGCCTTACCCTGCGATACCCTGCCATACCCTGCGTTACTCGGCCATACCCTGCCATACTCCGCCATACTCTGCCATACCCCTGCGATACTCTGCCATACCCTGCGAGTACTCTGCCATACCCTGCGATACTCTGCCATACTTTGCGATACTCTGCCATACTCTGCGATACTCTGCCATACTCTGCCATACCCTGCGATACTCTGCCATACCATGCGATACTCTGCCATACCCTGCGATACTCTGCCCATACTATGCTATACTCTGCCATACTCTGCCATACCCTGCGATACTCTGCCATATCCCTGCGATACTCTGCCATACCCATGCGATACTCTGCCATACCCTGCGATACTCTGCATACCCTGCCATACTCGGCCATACCCTGCCATACTCTGCATACCCTGCCATACCCTGCGATACTCTGCCATACCATGCGATACTCTGCCATACCCTTGCCATACCCTGCCATACTCTGCCATACCCTGCGATAACCTGCCATACTCTGCGATACTCTGCCATACCCTGCGATTCTCTGCCATACCCTGCGATACTCTGCCATGCCATACCCTGCCATACCTTGCCATACTCTGCCATACCCAGCCATACCAGCCATACCCAGCCATACCCAGCCATACCCTGCGATATTCTGCGATACCCTGCGATTCCCTGCAGTGCTCGCTACGATCAAAGCCAGGATCGTTTTTTTATTTTATTTCAGGCTTTCCAGCCTAGAGGTGAGATGTGGGGTCTTATTGACACCCCATATCTCACTGTAAAGAGGACCTGTCATGCCATATTCCTATTACAAGGGATGTTTACATTCCTTGTAATAGGAATAAAAGTGATCAAAAAAATTTTGGGGGGGAAAAAAAGTGTCAAAACTAAAATAAATAAAGTAAAATGAACAATTAAAAAAAAAAAATAATTTTAAAGCGCCCTGTCCCCGTGCGCTCGCATGCAGAAGCGAATGCATACGTAAGTCCCGCCCACATATGAAAACGATGTTCAAACCACACATGTGAGGTATCGCTGCGAACGTTATAGTGAGAACAATAATTTTGGCCCTAGACCTCCTCTGTAACTCAAAACATGTAACCAGTAAAAAGTTTTAAAGCGCCGCCTATGGGGATTTTTAAGTAGCGAAGTTTGGCGCCATTCCACGAGCGTGTGCAATTTTGAAGGGTGACATGTTAGGTATCTATTTACTCGGCGTAACTTCATCTTTCACATTATGCAAAAACATTGGGCTATATTTACAGTTTTGTTTTTTGTAAAGCACAAAGCTTTTTTTTCCCCAAAAAAACGCGTTCGAAAAATTGCTGCGCAAGTACCGTGCTAGATAAAAAGTTGCAACGACCGCCATTGTATTCTCTAGGGTCTTTTCTAAAAAAACATATATAATGTTTTGGGGTTCTATGTAATTTTTCTAGCAAATAAATGATGATTTTTACATGTAGGAGAGAAATGTCAGAATTGGCCTGGGTGCTCCAGAACACCTGATGGCGCTTCCTGCATGTTGGGCCTCTGTATGTGGCCACGCTGTGTAAAAGTCTCACACATGTGGTATCGCCATACTCAGGAGTAATAGCAGAATGTGTTTTGGGGTGTAATATTTGTGGTATGCATATGCTGTGTGTGAGAAATAACCTGCTAATATGACAATTTTGTGAAAAAAAAAAAAAGAAAAAAAAATCTTGATTTTGCAAAGAATTGTGGGAAAAAATTACAACTTCAAAAAACTCACCATGCCTCTTTCCAAATACCTTGGAATGTCTTCTTTCCAAAAAGGGGTCATTTGGGGGTATTTGTACTTTTCTGGCATGTTAGGGTCTCAAGAAATGAGATAGGCCGTCAGTACTTCAGGTGTGATCAATTTTCAGATATTGGCACCATAGCTTGTGGACTCTATAACTTTCACAAAGACCAAATAATATACCCCAATTTGTACTTATTTTTACCAAGGATATGTAGCAGTATAAATTTTGGCCAAAATTTATCAAGAAAAATGACAAAATTTGCTAAATTTTATAACAGAAACGAAGAAAAAATTCATTTTTTTTTACCGAATTTTCAGTCTTTTTTTTTCTTTTATAGCGCAAAAAAATAAAAAACCCAACGGTGATTAAATACCACCAAAAGAAAGCTCTATTTGTGTGAAAAAAAGGACAAAAATTTCATATGGGTACAGTGTTGTATGACTGAGTAATTGTCATTCAAAATGTGAGAGCACCGAAAGCTGAAAATTGGTCTGGTTATTAAGGGTGTTTAAGTGCCCGTGGTCAAGTGGTTAAAGGCCCAGTTAAACCACTGTGTTGCAGTAATGCACCTTATAAGTGTTACAGTATTCTTCCTTGTAAATGGCACCATAGCACATGGCAATCACTACCATGAACAAAAAAAAGTGCAGGTTCATTATTTTTATATTTTCTGATGCCATGGTAGCCTATTTAAATGAACAGGCTGCCTTAATGCAACACACCAGAGCATACAGGTGCGACTGGGTCCTAAAACACATCTGAAAATGCATGTTACCATAAGGCCCCTTTCACACTGAAGCGCTTCTAAACTGCCAGTAAAAACACTGAGCGCTTTTGAAGAGCTTTTCAGATGCTTTTGAAGAGCTTTCCATTCATTTCAATGGGGAGGGGAGTTTTTCACAGCCCTGCCAGCACACGTCCCCAGTGTGAAAGCGTTCATTGATTTTAATGGAAATAAGTTTTCGTGAGCTTTTTAGGCGCTGTTTTTAGCGTGAAAGCGCCTGAAAAGCGCCTCAGTGTGAAAGTGGTCTAACACATAGGTCTAAATGTGGCCTTACAAAAAAAAATGACATACCTGCTAAAAGAACAGTCACTTTACTTAACTTTAAATTGGTTGTAAACCCACAAAAAAAAAAAAAAAAAAACTGCAAGACAAAGGCATAATGAGCTAGTAGCATACTAGCTCATTATTAAATATTCACCTTAGATCAAAGCCCCCACAGCAGTCCCAATACACAGTTCCGGCCGGTGACATCGCTCCCGGAGTTACTTCCTGGTATCTCGTGCTCCGGCGCTGTGATTGGCCGGTGGCGCAATAACGTCACTCCCACGCATGTGCGCAGGAGCCGCCGGAAACGGCACACTAGCTGAAGCAACGGCATGAACATCTCCTAAACCATGCATGTTTAGGAGATATCCGGGGTAGCTACAGGTATGCCTTATTATAGGTTTACCTGTAGTGAAAATTGGATTGTAAGGGTTTACAACCACTTTAAAAGGGCCTGTTTTTGCCACTTCGCTACTTGCTGGCTGCTGCATGTATTCCATGCTATTAGGTTTGAGCAAAAAAAAACTGCCCACCTCCTGTCAGCTTGTATGTCATTACAGGATGTACAAGTTGGTGGTTGGAAGCACAGAGTGCAGTAGGGAAGTCAGGTTTTTGACCATTCAATCAAGAACCTGCAGTGGTTTGGGTAAGTAAGTAAGTAAATATAATGACTATTCTTTTAGTAGATATGTAATTCTACACAGTGCTGACAGGGTCACTTTAAGTTTTGGAAGGGTCACCCTATGCCTTTGTTTTTTTCTTCCGCTACTCCTTAAGACCTGAAGGGCCTGCTATGAATTTTGAGAGGGGGGGGGGGGGGGGGTTGCGTTTCTACGCTGTTTTTTTTTTGCTTTTAAAATTATTCCCATCACTTTGTTTACATTCACCTGTCAGTCTGGAATCACTGGGCAGAGATAATTCACTGGTTGTTGGGATCATAGGTATGCATTAGGGTGTGCACCCCAAAACTCTAATGCTTTTCTCTGCAGCCTCAGTTGAATGAATGGGAAGTGTTCTGTGCTGAGCGGCTTCCTGTTCATTCAGAAACTGAAGCATAGTAAACACAGTTTTTGAGTGTGTTCACTGTGTTCATTCAGAAAAGGAAAGGGCTGGTAAAAGACATATTTACTAGCCTCTTCCCTTACTCACAATCCTGAAACATCCCCCTGCAGCAGCTGGGGGGAGGCGTAATATGGGGGGAAGCCTGGCCAGGAGGAGGAATCGGCAGCTGCACATAGTTATTAGGGTGTGCCCAGACACACCTGGCATATCCCCTGTGCATGCCTATGGTTAGGATAGTGGGGCCTGGCAGCTCCCTACAACCAGGAGTGCTGGGCAGGACTCTGTAACATTTAGAGTGAGTCTTCTTGCTGCAGCCAGAGGCTCAACAGGGCCTGAACACCCATTTAGTTCAGTCATTCGCTGGACCTCCAAATTAGCCTAAATTCAGCCTGAAACAGGGTTCAGACTGAACTAACAGCTCACCCTTACTCAGAAAGTGGAACTTGGAACATGGTATATAGAACACAGAATATAAAAACATAGAATCATTAATACAACATTTTGGACCCCCCCATAATGCCAACCCCATAGGGGGGTATGGTCCCAATCCGAATTATAGGATGGACCATTACAAGCAGCCACCATTGGCGTTTCAACATTTCGATACTGTAAGTGCCTACAACACTGGGTTGGATGGTGGCTACAATGTGAGTACACACAACAACTTCTATCCTCTTCAGGATTTAGAAGGGCCCCCCAAAGACTATGAGGACACTATTAGAGGAGTGGGTAATTCCATGCAATACCCAAACCCGAGTCCTGGTCCGTCTAACCAACATTGGGGTTTTTTCAGACCCAATCAAGGGGTAAAAAGGCCCATAGACCGAAAAGAGGAACCAGAGGGGGGAGGAAATGTAGAGCTAAAAAGAAAAAGATCCTAGATGGTAGCGGGATTTTTAATTTAAGTTCTGTTACCTTAAATGACTCTGAAAAAATGGTTTTAAATAAAGGCTTGAAATTTGCGCCTCCTCGGGGGCTCAACAAATTTCAAACATATATGGATGTACATAAGTTTGTTCGTAAAGTCAACATTAAACGACATATGGCCATCAACCCGATTAGTGTTAATGGGATTGTGACCACTGGTTTTCAACATTCGGGGCTTTCAAACGCCTCACTTTTTAATCCTCCGGGTGCTTTGGCACCAGCCCTAAAAGTCTTTAGAGATTTGGTGTTGTCTGATTTGGACCAAATACTGGTTAAGAGGGTGAAGACTGATAAGGAGCTTGTTAATGGTCTAAATTCTTTATGTCAAAATAAAAACTTAATAATTAGGCCTGCAGACAAGGGTGGTGGAATTATCGTCCTTGACAAGAAAGATTACCTAGCAGAAATGTATAGGATATTGGGCGACTCTGAAACATACATACCCCTTCGTGGTGACCCTAAGTCACAATATCTATCTGAATTGAGGTTGCTTGTTCAGAGTGGGTTGGAATGTGGGATTTTGAACAAAAAGGAGTCACTGTATTTAGTTCCCAGGTCTCCCCGCACACCCACTATATATTATTTGCCCAAGATTCACAAACATCCTACCTGCCCCCCGGGACGCCCTATAGTCAGTGGCATCGACTCTGTCACGTCCCGGGTGGGCAGATATATTGATTATTTTCTTCAGCCCCTTGTTAAAAATATGCCATCCTACGTCAAAGATTCTCGCTCTGTTATCAACATGTTGGGTGCAATTACTCCCATATCCGGTCTATGGTTGGTGACAGCAGACGTCACCTCACTATATACGGTCATACCCCATCATCTGGGTATATTAGCAGTGGAACATTATCTCAGGCGTGACTCTGGTTTATTTGACGAACAGATATTTTTTATCTTACAACTACTAAAATTTGCTGCGTCCAGCAGCTATTTTTGGTTTGGGGGTACCTTCTATCGACAAGACCGTGGAGTTGCTATGGGGGCAAAATATGCCCCTAGCTTAGCAAATCTCTTCATGGCCCTATGGGAGGAGGATGTCGTCTATGCCCAACATAGACCACAGGTGGTTCTATGGGCAAGATATATAGACGACATCCTCCTCCTGTGGGATGGCAACAAGGAAGATCTAGATACCTTCCTTGCTGAGTTAAACGTTAACCAGAGGGGTATTGCCCTTAATTATGAGGCCAGTCAAAGCTCCATTAACTTTTTAGATCTGGTGATAAGGGTTAACAGCGGCATAATTACCACTGCAACCCATTTTAAGGATACAGACCGCAACTCATACATCCCCATAGGAAGTTGCCACCATGAATCTTGGCTCAAGTCCGTACCCAAGAGCCAATACCTGAGATTAAAAAGGAATTGTTCAGATTCTACTGAATTTTCTTCTCAGGCGGATATTCTTACCAAGCGGTTCCTTGAGAAGGGCTATAACATCTCCTCCCTTATGGCTGTGCTCCATGAGGTGTCTAGTACTGATAGAGCAGATCTACTCAAAGAGAAGCCTGCTAAAGATAGGGGTTTAGCTATGGTCCCTTTTATCACTTCCTATTCCATTCAACATAGGAACATAGGTAAAATGATCAAAAAACACTGGCACATTCTCACCAGTGACACTACCCTTAATGCAGTTCTTCCACAGACACCTCAGATTGTATTTAAGGGAGTCCCTTCGCTGAAAGACAGAATAGCACCTAATGTCTTAGATCCGCCCACTGCTAAAACATGTTTTTTTGATAACCTCACGGGTTTTGATCAATGTAGGAAGTGTAGGATCTGCTCTCTTAGTGGCTGTAGCCATAGGAGGACACATAAATTCACTTCTACAAGTACAGGCGTGGAATTCGAAATTAAACCTTTCATCACCTGTGCCACCGAGAGGGTGGTCTATCTACTCCAGTGCCCATGTGGGCTCCAATATGTCGGTAGGACAAAGCGCCCCCTGAAGGTGAGGCTAAACGAACATGTCACCAATATCCTGGGTGGGTTCCCTAAACATCCAGTTTCCCGACATTATTTAGAGGCCCATATGAAGAACCCCTCAAAGACAATCTTTCTGGGGATCGACAAATATACGGCACCGTGGAGAGGGGGTTCTCTTGTGCGCGGCATCTCCAGATTGGAGATGTCATGGATACATAAGATTAAAAGTTATACCCCGTTTGGGTTAAACGTTGACATTGATGTCAACGCTTTCATTGACAATTCCTGAGTCTCCTAGTTCCAATTTGGGGACCCGTATGGTCATTATGGGAGTTTAATTGCTGTACCACCCTTACGATGTAATTTTAAAATTAAGACATCCGATTTATGCTCACACTATATATATTGTGATGTATAATAATGTGAGGTGAGAAACATCAATGGCCATTTTGTGATTTTTGATCTTTTCTGAATTTTTGTTTTTGTTACCTATTTACTTTGTAAGGAAAGAGAGTTTTTTTTGGGGGTCTTTTTCTTCTCTTTTTCTGCAACTATTGATGTATAATGTGTTTGATCATATTTACATCTCCCAATATGCTTATCATTTAATTTTTAATTTATCAGTTGAGATATTACATATACATTCTCATTGGGCTATTTGCCACTGTTAGAGCTCCATTTTGTGGAGCGAGCTGTGGTAATTTTCCACTTGTAACATATCACATGGTTAGTTCATCTAGCTGTGTTCTGTTATTTGTCCACAAGATGGGGCCCTTTTTTAGTGCAATTTTTAGTTTTTAAATTATATACATATAGGGTTAAACTCAAGGTCAATTTAGTTTTTCCCGCCATTGAAGGTTCTCACCAGGTTGTGTTTACCACTGTCTATATAGCTGCGATGATTCAGTGCGTCGCCCGTTCCCCAGAAGACGACTATTGGTCGAAACGGACGTAGGGAGGCTGACGCACTGACGTCATCGCGTTCCGCGTTGTGAGCGGGTGTATTGCAAGCCGGCCGGCGTATTTTACTTGTCCTGCTTATATGCTTTTCGTTTTGTGTAAGTAGGATTCCTTTTTCTTTTAATAAACGTAATATTTGGTATCACACTATGGGAGCATCCCTTTTCTTCCTGTATTCCATATTGGCTGCTGAATGACTCTGGGGTCGATGCCTTTGTTTGGAGAGTGTGTCCATTTCTGATTGATCCAAGCGGTAAAACATCATTGGAATCTTTATCCCTGGTCTAACTTGTCTGAGGAGATCCAGATTGCTGCTGATGTCCGAAGGTCCATATCTGTCCCGTTTACATCACACTACAGGCTTTTTTAAGCTTGCCTTCTGGTAAGCGCAATCTTATATTGGTGGTGGATCACGGT
This sequence comes from Lithobates sylvaticus, assembly GCA_028564925.1. Classification (NCBI taxonomy): domain Eukaryota; kingdom Metazoa; phylum Chordata; class Amphibia; order Anura; family Ranidae; genus Lithobates; species Lithobates sylvaticus. Next base: position 352,866,751 of record CM053029.1, read on the forward strand.
GTTTTCGATTTTTATTGTCACCAGAAGTCCAAGTTCACATCATTCATCTTTTATGTCACTGGACTTTATTGTTTGGGTGTATTGGGAAATGTGCACACATATTGTTTGATATACAATTTGTTGTTTTTCCTTTGCATTTATCACATTGTTGCTTGAGGATTTATTTTACACCAAGGTATAGGTCACCTATCACCTATTTGTTTAATTAGCGCGGCTTTTTTTACTGTTTTATCTTGTTTATGTGTGTATCCACATTTTTTTTTGCTGCTGCTACCTATGTACACTTCATTTTATGTCACTTTTTAGCCCTAATATTTGCTGTATTGGGGCATTTCAATATTTTTGCATTTACTAGCGCAGTGTTTTGCTACATTTTTTATTAATACAACATGAAACTTGGAAGATGAAATCAGTAATACCAAATATGGAATAAAGAACTTGGAATGCAGAACTCTAAATAAGAAACATGGAGTATGGAACTCGGAATACAGAACATGGAAAATGGAACTTGGCATGCGTAACTCAGAACCCAAAAGTTGGAATATACCAAACAGAACTTGGGACAGCTTGGTACATAATGCCAAGATCCCTAAACCCACCAGAAAAATAATCTCTTTTCTTCTCTGTTCCTTGACCTAAGAAATATTGTTTTAATTTTGGGTTAAAATCTGGTTTACAGAGTCAAGAAACAACTGACCTATGTAAAAGCAACACACTATCTATACTCCCTAATGTATAAACAACTTACCAATGTTTGCCATTTAACCTTGCTCATTTTTAATTTTCCCCAGAGCTTAGTGAATGTGGTGCAATTTAATTTTGCAAAAATAAAAAATCATATGCAAGGAAAATAAAAAACATATTTTTGCGTGCACATGATTGGCTAATGATGGTAAGCATAGCTTCACCCATTCACTAAGCTCTAGTGATAGTAGAAGCAAAAAGACGGCCTGACCTGATATTATCGACACCACATCCCAAACTACTGGAGTTGTACCAACATCGGAAAAAAAAAGGGCACCAATATACACCCAAGAAAAAAACAAAGAGTATGCACCCAATATAAAATATTACAACTGCATGTGTTAAAAACATATATCATATAATAGATGTATTCTGTGGATCATCTCTAGAGGAGATGCAGGTGGACAGGACTGTTTTTGATGTGATTGCAGTGTGTTATTACATTGCAAGTGGAGAATCAGTTTTTCTATGGCTGGCTGTTTCTTCTATACTATCAAGCTGATGTTTTGGGCTCTTTATTGAGAGGCTCAATTTGGCCATCCACAACATCTCCAGTATTACTTTAATCCTATATACTACTCTTAGGCAATCATATACTCGTATTTGGACTTTATTTGGGCTTTTCTGGATGTGATGCCACACACACATTGAATTTTTGTGTTGGATGTCTCCAGAAGAGGCGATAAGTACTTGTGAAACGCGTCAAGACCTACTACTGCGTAAAACGTATTTGTAGTCAGAGTCTTCACTTGGAAAGGCGATAACCCTAACTACCATGACCTGAGGTGTGCCCTGGTCTAGCTGGTAAGCCTAAAAGAGGACATACCCTAAATATATCTACTGTATATGAAATGTGTTTGATGAATATGAACTAATGAAAGTTTGGGGAAAATGGGTGGGTGGGAACCACTAAACGAGCCAACGTGGGTCCAGACAAGAGGGGGAGGGATATATACCCCCCAGACTTCCGCTACAAATCCAGCCTTTAAACTTGTTTATATGATGATTATGTAATCATTTAGTACACTGAGCAAAACTATAAACACAACACTTTTGTGTTTGCCCCTATTTATCATGAGCTGAACTCAAAGATGTAAGACTTTTTCTATGTACACAAAAGGCTTATTTCTCTCAAATATCGTTCACAGATCTATCTATATCTGTGTTAGTGAACACTTCTCCTTTGCCAAGATAATCCATCCACCTCACAGGTGTGGCATATCAAGATTCTCATTAGACAGCATGATTATTGCACAGGTGTGCCTTAGGCTGGCCACAATAAAAGGCCACTCTAAAATGTGCAGTTTGATTACACAGCACAATGCTACAGCTGTCGCATGTTTTGAGGGAGCATGCAAATGGCATGCTGACTGCAGGAATGTCCACCAGAGCTGTTGCCTTGAATTGAATGTTCATTTCTCTACCATAAGCCGTCTCCAAAGGCGTTTCAGAGAATTTGGCAGTTCATCCAACCGGTCTCACAACCGCAGACCACGTGTAACCACTCCAGCCCAGGACCTCCACATCCAGCATCTTCACCTCCATGATCATCCGAGACCAGCCACCCGGACAGCTGCTGCAACAATCGGTTTGCATAACAAAGAATTTCTGCACAAGCTGTCAGAAACCATCTCAGGGAAGCCCATCTGCATGCTTGTCGCCATTATCGGGGTCTCGACCTGAATGCAGTTCGTCGTCGTAACCGACTTAAGTGGGAAAATGCTCACATTCGATGGTGTCTGTCACTTTGGAGAGGTGTTCACTTCATGGATGAATCACGTTTTTTACTGTACAGGGCAGATGGCAGACAGCGTGTATGACGGTGTGTCGGTGAGCGGTTTGCTGATGTCAACGTTGTGGATCAAGTGGCCCATGGTGGCAGTGGGGTTATGGTATGTGCAGGCATATGCTATGAACAATGAACACAGGTGCATTTTATTGATGGCATTTTGAATGCACAGAGATACCGTGACGAGATCCTGAGGCCCATTGTTGTGCCATTCATCCACGACCATCACCTCATGTTGCAGGAATGCACGGCCCCATGTTGCAAGGATCTGTACATAATTCCTGGAAGCTGAAAACATCCCTGTTCTTGCATGGCCAGCATACTTACGACAGAGTGCTCCAGTTCCTGCCAATATCCTGCAACTTCGCACAACTATTGAAGAGGAATAGACCAACATTCCACAGGCCACAATCAACAACCTGATCAACTCTATGCGAAGGAGATGTGCTGCACTGTGTGAGGCAAATGGTGGTCACACCAGATACTGACTGGTTTTCGGACCCCCCCGCCCCCCCCCGACCCCCCCAATACATTAAAACTGCACATTTTTGAGTGGCCTTTTATTGTGGCCAGCCTAATGCCGCGTACACACGAAGGGACTATCCCGCGGGATTTATCCGCTGGACCGAAGTCGAGCGGATAATCCCCTCGTGTGTGGGCGCCGGCGGACTTTTTTTGCCCAAAGTTTTAAGTTTTGTTTTAAAATTATCCGCTGGACTTGGCAGTCCGGTGGACAATCCGGCCGTGTGTAGTATGGTCCGGCGGACCAAAAAGGACGCATGCTCAGTAGCAAGTATTTTTCTAGTATTTTTCGTTTTCTAGTCCCGTCGTACGCGCTGTACGTCATCGCGTGAACCGTCGGACTTTTTTGCGTGATCGTGTGTGGTCAAGTCCGTTGACTTTTTAGTCCAGCGGACCGAGCAGGAAAGTCCAGCGGATTGTCCGCTGGACTTAGGTCCGCGGGGAAAAGTCTGCACGTGTGTACGCGGCATAAGCAGCAGCTTGATATGCCACACCTGGGCACTGCCCAGGGGCCCCAGCTGCATGGGGGGCCCCTGCACTTTCCCCAAAGCAGCTGGTCCTTGAGCCCACGCTGCCCCGAAATTGGGGGCCCCATGATGGCACTGAGAGTGATGGATACACAGGGGAGGCAGGCTGGCAGCGGTGCGCCGTGCTGTGCAGAACGATACCTATTATTTCACATTTTTATATGATATATGTTTTTAACATATGTATTAATAAAGCATTTGTAATATTTTATATTGGCATATGGGGGGTGGGGCCAGGAGCGCCAGTGATGCTCTGACCCGCCCCATGCAGCTTGAATGCTCGGGACTCGAAGGCTGCGGGGTAGGAGCTGGAGTGGGAGCTGCTGAGTCGGCAGCACTGAGAGCCCACCTGCGGAAGTAGCATTGTGGATGGTGTCATGGTGAGCCCAGCTGTCCAGCACTGTTTGCACCGAAGGGCTTGGAATGCCCGGAGGGATGCTCCCTCCTCCGTCCCTCCTTCTGCCTGATTGATTGGTATAGGTTAGTCCAGTGCTGGAGGTGGGCACAGAGCCAAAAGTTTACATGCACTGTATCTCCACTGGAAAAGGGGGTACTACATGGATGGAATAATGGTGCTGGGGAGATCAAGGGTGTATGGGGGAAAACAATGCTGAGGGGGGATCTGTGGTGTATAGGGGGTAGCAATGCTTGGGGTAGCTTGGGTGGCTATAATACTAGAGTTATCAGGGATGTAGAGAGGCCACAGTGTAGGGGGGTATCAGGGATGTAGTGGGGTCACAATACAAGGGGTATCTCATGGTATATGGTTACAGTGGGGTGAATATCTAGGGTGAAGAGGGGTCAGAGTGCTGGGGGGATTTCTAGGGTGTAGAGGGGTCAGAGTGCTGGGGGGATATCTGGGGTGTAGAGGGGTCAGAGTGCTGGGGGGATTTCTAAGATGTAGAGGGGTCAGAGCGCTGGGGGGATATCTAGGGTGTAGAGGGGTCAGAGTGCTGGGGGGATATCTGGGGTGTAGAGGGGTCAGAGTGCTGGGGGGGGGATATCTGGGGTGTAGAGGGGTCAGAGTGCTGGGGGATATCTGGGGTGTAGAGGGGTCAGAGTGCTGGGGGGGATATCTGGGGTGTAGAGGGGTCAGAGTGCTGGGGGGGATATCTGGGGTGTAGAGGGGTCAGAGTGCTGGGGGGATATCTGGGATGTAGAGGGGTCAGAGTGCTGGGGGATATCTGGGTGTAGAGGGGTCAGAGTGCTGGGGGGATATCTGTGTGTAGAGGGGGCAGAGTGCTGGGGGGATATCTAGGGATGTAGAGGGGTCAGAGTGCTGGGGGATATCTGGGGTGTAGAGGGGTCAGAGTGCTGGGGGATATCTGGGTGTAGAGGGGTCAGAGTGCTGGGGGGATATCTGGGATGTAGAGGGGTCAGAGTGCTGGGGGGATATCTGGGGTGTAGAGGGGTCAGAGTGCTGGGGAGGCATCAATCTAGCAGATATATTATATGCACAGGACAGCTTTGTTACTTTATGTATGTAGTATTTTCCCACTGTTTCTTTGCTGTCCAGAATGATTGTTCATGTAGTTAATGCGGAGCTCCACCCAAAAGGGGAAGCTCCGCTTGTCTGCCTCCTACCTACTTGATGTCTGTTTACCTGCACTGTCTCCATTGTAGGGGCCCCAGAGCATTACTTTGCCCAGGGGCCCATGATGCTATTAAGACAGTAATAAAAAAAACAAAAACATCTGAGCAACTTTTATGCCAACACAAAAGTTGGTTATTTATACCTGTTTAAATTAAACTGCCCATGAGCACATTGACACATACCCCAAAGAGTGTGTGCTCAAAAGTATGCACATTTATGTGAACAACAAGGCTATTATTAAAAGGCATGGTATCAATAGTAGTACTGGTCACCGAACACACTGACCCCCCAGATGGTGTGAGAAGCAGTGGCGGGGATTGTGCCCATCAAATGAAGCCACTGTGCCCATCATATGCAGCCACTGTGCCCATCATATGCAGCCACTGTGCCCCAACATATGCAGCCACTTGTGCCCATCATATGCAGCCACTTGTGCCCATCATATGCAGCCACTTGTGCCCATCATATGCAGCCACTTGTGCCCATCATATGCAGCCACTTGTGCCATCAAATGCAGCCACTTGTGCCTATCATATGCAGCCACTTGTGCCTAGTATATGCAGCCACTTGTGCCCATCAAATGCAGCCACTTGTGCCTATCATATGCAGCCACTTGTGCCTAGTATATGCAGCCACTTGTGCCTAGTATATGCAGCCACTTGTGCCTAGTATATGCAGCCACTTGTGCCCATCAAATGCAGCCAGAAGCGTCCCCCATCACTTCACTAACCCCCTCACGGCTGGTTCGGCGGCACTTACTGCTCATGTGGCAGGGCTCTGCTCCTCTCCTGGAGTGACGGGGCTCACCTCTGAGGGTCTCCTCGGCGGCTCTCCTCCTCTGTGGGAAGCGGCGGCTCTCCTCCTCGGCAGGAAGCAGCGGCTCTCCTCCTCGGCGGGAATTGACAGCTACGGCTCCTGTGTCTACTAGGCTCCTCAGGCTTCCTCCGCCGTGTCTCCTCTTCAGCCAAAGCGTTAGGCATCAAATAGGATCGCCTAATGCTTTGGCCAATCGGGAGACAGGTCTCACTGACCTGCCTGCTGATTGGCAGGGAGGAACGTTAGTGTGAAAATAGCAAAAATGTATTTGCTATGCCACCCAACAGGGTGGGATCGGGACGCAGTGCTCTGCTCCCTGAGCCCACCCTATTTTGAAGCCTATTTAGAGCCTCTGGCTCTAATCACGTGCTTCAAAATACACACCCCCGCCTATCCCCACCATAGTATTTCATGTGTCCGGCATCCTGAAAGGGGCCGGGAACATGAATAGGGAGGGCAGCGGAGGTGTTAGGGGGGGCGGCGCCTGTGCGCCCACAATGCACGGGCCGCCACTGAAGAGAAGAATGTATGAGCTCACATCTCTGTCACTCTGCTTTCTCCTCCTTTAAGCATATTACTTGTTAGCACATAAGCACCATAGTACAACTGATGCTAGTGCTGCTTCTCCCTCTCCCAATCGGAGCTCTGATGCACAGGGAGTGCAAGAGCCTGATACCAAGACAAAATCATATACTTATACTTCATGTATTTCATTTTCAGTTAATTAATGATTTGTTAATGAATAAAAAGCTCCATTAATTTTGTCTCTAATTTGTCTCTTGTTTAATTTTAAATCATTATAAAGGATACGCTCATTGGTCCCCGAAATAAAAGTATTCTAGCACAAATAGGTGTGTGATGAACTATATAGCAGGAATCAATAACTATTTAATACTTTTTTTATTTTTTTATTCTCAGTAAATGTATTTTAAAGTAAAGGGAAGGAAATTGTTGCTATACATAGCATAAATGTACATGTTTCCATTACACGCTGATAGAAAGTAACTCATATTATCATGAACTCAAATGCTGAGAATAGTCAGTTTCACTTCCTCACTAAGCGTAGTGGAACATACTGGGCCAAACCATGATGATGTAATACCAGTAAAAAGTCTGCAATGCAAATGTGTCAACTGACAAGTATAAGAATCTGAACTTGATATTGAAACTATAAATAAATAAGCTTTTTATTGTAACAATATGTAGACATAGTATCACACTATTTTTTAGTCGAACATATCTTTCAGCCTATATGCCTATAACTATATTTGGTAGGTTCCTTGGGGTAGGCAAAACTGAGAAATATTTTGGCTAGTTGAGCCAGAGAAGAAGACCTCAGTGGGGTTAATTTACTAAAACTGCAGAGTGCAATAACTGGTGCAGCTCTGCCTAGAAACCAATCAGTTTCCAGGTTTTTTTTTTTTGCCAAAGCCTAAATGGACAAGCTGAAGTTGATTGGCACCCATGAACAGTTGCACCAGGTTTTGTACTCTCCAATTTCAGTAAATCAACCCCAGTGATTTAAGGCATTCCAAGTACTTAGATCACTTTTTGGCACAGTATATGGGAACCTGAGACAAGGAAATTCAGAGATTCTTCCTGCAACAACCAATCACATACCAGATGTCTTTTTTAATGTAGAGGAAAGAAAAGAAAACTTCAGTCCCATTACCATTTCAGATTAGTGTAAACTTTCCTTTATTGCATGTATTATTTAATATCATCATGACACACCTTAGTGGTTTAGTCACGATACACCATGTACCATACACCATAATTACTGCATGTGCTTGTACTGATGAAAACATCAAGTAAAGTGTATAATGTTGCTTGAATGACACATGCTCTTAATATCGGTATAAGACTCAATGTGGGCAGTCTTCTGTTGTTTGGTAATGGATTATTAGATAGAACTCTGTAGTCCCACTATAATGCAAAATCATATACACTATACAGTTAAAAGTATTGGGACGCCTGCCTTTACATGTACATAAACTTTAATGGCATCCCAGTCTTATGCCCCATACACACGGTCGGATTTTCTGACGGAAAATGTCCTATCGGACAATGTTGTCGGAAATTCCGACCGTGTGTAGGCTCCATAGGACTTTTTCCGTCGGATTTTCCGACGGACAAAGTTTTATCTCCTGCTCTCAAATTTTCCGACCACAAAGTCCTATCAGACTTTTTCCGATCGTGTGTAGCGAATTCCAAAGGACAAAGTGCCACGCATGCTCAGATCACATTACAAGACCAAAGCTATTGGCTACTAGCCTCTACGTAGTCCCGTCTTAGGCAACAAACGTCACCACGTTCAGTATGATCGGATTTTCCGACAACTTTGTCCGACTGTGTGTATGCAACACCAGTGTCGGACAAAATCCGTCGGAAAAAATCTGATGGATTTTGTGGTCAGATTTTCCGACCGTGTGTACGGGGCATTAGTCTGCAGAGTTCAATATTGAGTTGGCCCAACTTTTGCAGCTATAACAGCTTCAACTCTTCTGGGAAGGCTGTCCACAAGGTTTAGGAGTGTGTCTATGGGAATGTTTCACCCATATAGTCCATAAAGACATGGATGAGTGAGTTTGGAGTGGAAGAACTTGACTGGCCTGCACAGAGTCCTGACCTCAACCCGATAGTACACTTTGGGGTGAATTAGAGCGGAGACTGCGAGCCAGGACTTCTCATCCAACATCAGTGCCTGACCTCACAAATGCGCTTCTGGAAGAATGGTCAAACATTCCCATAGACACACTCCTAAACCTTGTAGACAGCCTTCCCAGAAGAGTTAAAGCTGTTATAGCTACAAAGGGTGGGCCAACTCAATATTGAACCCTATGGACTAAGACTGGGATGCCATTAAAGGTCATGTGCGTGTAAAGACAGGTGTCCTAATACATTTGACAATATATTGTATATGGTAATATGTAGAGAAAGAGAAAAATTATAGTGAAAAGAAAGGAATTGAAGAAAATAAAAGAGGGGGATATTATATAAAGGTAATGATGTCTGCCGCCAGGCCAACGTAACTCTCCAGAAGATTTTTTTTTTTTTATTGCTTGGAGATATATTTATACATATATATATATTATACATATATAATTTAAAATTATGGATAATTAGATAATGTTTCAGAGGTCCGAAAATATTCCCACTGAACCAAGACACTGGAAATGGTTCTGAATCTCGTACGTCGGTACATGTATATGTTTTGCGGATAATATGTTACAATAACACAGACTGATTTTTACCACTGCATGTGGCTACTAATCACCATGACTGTAAAAAGACATAGAGTAACAATATAAAAGTTTAACATACACCATAGGTATTTTATATATTTGATCTTTTAATGCCACATGACATCAAAACAAATACTCTCAAATGAAAAACCTTCACTATAGTCTTTTTCTGGTATGGTGAAAAATGTATGGGAAATTCCGGAGTAGATAAATGTTTCTCAGCTATGATAAGTAATGAATCCTTTGATATACATGCAGATTCTTGGCCAAGATATATACAAACCATGCCAACACCTTTTGGTACCCCACAGGGCTATTTATATAACTAATGTCAGTGGTTTTGCCTATTTGAAGTATATGTGGCTCAAGCCAGGGCTGGGTTTAAGATCTCCTAGTACAGTGCCAAGTCACAGACAAGACCATGAGATTTTGTGTTCTTGATAGAACCAAGGCTGGAAAAAAGTCATATACTAGTCCAAGACAAAGAAGAGCACTAAGACCAAGACCAGTAATAAAATTTGTGTAGATCATGCACCTGGAAATCCCACTGTAATAAATGTATATATAAGTATAAAAAATAATAAGTATAAAAGTATAAAAGTAGCAAATGCATAAAAATCTATTTTGGCCGAGAGAAGTGAAATAATTAGAGCTGATCAAGCACCCATTGCTTTCGGGTGCACCTGAAAAGAGTTACACTTAATAAAATGAACCAAAAACATGAATTTTAACAATATTTGTTTTGTTTTTTTTAAATAAATGGTCACCTTTAATAAACTGATATTTCAGATTTTGGTAAATTCTGTGGTGTTAAATCTACTGATAGTTTCTTATATCTCTTGGGGTTCTTGGGTCTGCACAACTGCTGAAGCCATTTGGTGGGTCAACCCCCCCCCCCCCCTACTAGATATTACATTTATTTATTTTATTTTATGGAGAATTCAACAAGAGGAGCTGGAAAATGCAAAGGTCGGAGTGAACACCAAAAAATCCCAGATGGACATGGAATGGAGTAAAGCTGAGTACTTTAATGCTGGCTTAAGTATATTTCAAAGCCACAGCAACTGGTTCATCCACATGTTAGAGCCACAATAGGGATACACTATTTGTCTAATACTCACGCCATGAATATAATACATATTGCATCTCACATTGTGTTTTATATTAACATTTTACTTATATAATTACATATTCTTACAAAGCACCTTAACAGTATTTAGGGTTATAGAACAATATATTAAATAAATAAGCAATACAATCAGAATAAGAGATATAGAATATAGATATAGATAGAGAATTTTGTGCGCTAAGTATGAGGTCTACAATGTGTAAAATTTGTTACGAAACTATTGAAATTTTAGGCAAGCTTTTTTTTTTCTCAAGATTTTACTTTGAAAGTGTTGAAGAGACTTTAATCTACCCACTTTAACTAAATAGTCAAACATTTCTATATGCGTAAATACATTACCTAAATAATAGAAACAATATAAATAATGTAATGACTAAAAGTATAAGTTAGAAAACGTATGTTTCCGTATGCAGGATATTCTGCTCATCGCAAAATAAAAATAAAGAATACCATTAAAATATATAAAAACAACACCTGAAACTATATTACCTATAAAATAAATACAATTTGACAGTACGATATGTGGGCTTATTTAACATGGCAAAGAGCATAATCCAAAGATCAATAACCCAAGATAATTAATTTAGGTTTTTCTTTCATTGATATGATACCAGTAAATTTAAATCATAGTGACTGCCAAAGGATATGGCACTTTGCAGATCTTTTTGCTCTTTGTGGTGCCTTATTCAATAAGCCTGAGAAAAGCAATACGTTATCCCAGCATATAGCTCACAATGCACCTACCAACGTAAATGCAATCCCTCTCAATTAACACACATATGAGCTGAAATGCTTCCAACTGAACAAGGTCCTTGATGATCCAAATAAGTGTATTAAATGCATTGATGCTTCATTAGTTTAGTTCCGATTTCCTCTTCATTTTCGCACAATGTTGTTCTTTGCTTGGCTGTTATCTGGTTTGATTGCAGATGTTCGTGGAAACTGTGATATAAGAGAAACTAAGCATTTCCTCTGTGACTGCTAACCACAGTTCTGCTTAGACCACACTTGTTTTTCTCAAGTGACACAGCTTTGTGGAAATAGATCTGTCGTGGAAAATGTATATTTTTTAGACACTCTAAAAATAGAGAGATGTATTTATAGGAGTCGGAAATGGTGAAGTTCGAACTTTCCAGTTGATTGTAAAACAATCAAAAAAAATTAAAACCGCATAAGTCTTTTGTGATATTAATAGATGACACATAAATAAACAGTAAAGTGACATGAAAAATAGAGCAGGTCAATAAAAGACATGCTAAATATTCCAGTATTAGGTGGTATGCTTCGCTATTATACTTTAAAAAGTTAATTATAATGTTAATATTTAAAATTATTTACAACAATAGATTATTAGATTCATTTTATAAAGTGTGTATTTACAAGGCATGGTAATAAATTATACTGATTGTCCATCGTATATAGCACTCTATATTGGTATAGTGATATATTACAAAAGTGATGTATTTTTTCTGGGAGTAAAGGCAGTCAGGTTTATGAAAACTAAAGCTTTTGCTCAAGCCAGCCACACAATTCCAGGTGCACATACTGTATCACTGTGCTGTTTCCCAAATGCCTGTACAGCAAAAGATATCTGGAGGCCATAACCACAACGCTTCTTTTAAAAGACACTCCCGGAAACCAACTTCTCACTATACCTTTGTATAGAAATCACCCTGGAATTTGGAGAGCAGTTTGGATGACGAGAAGATCCCTTCGGAGATGTATGCAGTTTCTGTGTCTAGTTATGTGTTATGTCATCCAGCCATCCTGATACTGACAGATGAACTGTCTACAACTAGGCCATATATTCTGCATCAATTGCATTGGAAAACGGACTTACAGCCAAGATGGTTCCTTTAGCTTTGGTTATTCAGGAAAGCTTTTCATTGCTATCTACATGGAAGTAAGAGAAATCACTCCAATGGAAACACCAACACAATAAACTTTAATACAGTATGTTATTAACTTTCTGCACACTGCCAAATTAAAAAAAAAAAATTGGAGAGATTCCTTTATCTCCTGTACTGGTGACCACAAATGAAGTAAGTGGAAATCAGTCAGTGGGGTCATTTACCAAAATTAAAACCCTGGCATTGGTTTTGGGGCCTACAGTGATATCTATCTATCTATCTATCTATCTATCTATCTATCTATCTATCTATCTATCTATCTATCATCTTAATCTTATTTCAGTAACCTTTTAAAAATTTGACATGGTATAATAAGCATCTTCCAGTACAAGTACATTTTTCATTACACAGTACTTATGGAAATGGTGTTGACAGATAAGTAGTCTTGGTAACAAGTTTACAACCATTGACCTTCTGATGCCTATAGAGGCCTAAAAAATAGTACAGCAGTGGCCAAAGGATTTGAGAATGACACAAGTATTAATTTTCACAAAGTCTGTTGCCTCAGTTTTTATGATGGCAATTTGCATATACCGTATATACTCGAGTATAGGCCGACCCGAATATAAGCCGAGGCACCTAATTTTACCACAAAAACTGGGGAAACTTATTGACTCGAGTATAAGCCTAGGGTGATAAATACGCAGCTACTGTAAGTGTAAAAGAGGGTCAACAATGCCCATTTGCAGCTTCACTGTGCCCATTTGCATGCCTCACTGTGCCCATTTGCAGCCATGGGTCCCCCAAACTTTAAACTTGGTAGTTATGGGTTCCTAGATGCCCCCTAGCTGCAGCCAAGAGGGTCCCTAAATGACATTGCTGAGTTGAACGACTTTGGGGCCCTGTATCTCGGGGCCACTTGGTGCTAAGAACCCCAAATTTAAAAAGTACTTGACTCGAGCACTTGAAGCCGAGGGAGGCACTTTCAGCACACAAAAAAAATGTGCTGAAAAACTCAGCTTATACTCGAGTATACACGGTACTACAGAATGCTATGAAGAGTGATCAGATGAATTGCAATGAATTGAAAAGTCCCTCTTTGCTATACAAATGAACTTAATCCCATAAAAAAAAAAAACATTTCCACTGCATTTGTGAAGAAGGCTTCAGGGTGCCCAAGAAAGTCCAGCAAGCATCAGGACCATCTCCTATCCAGTTGATTCAGCTGCAGAATCGTGGCTCCACCAGTTCAGAGCTTGCTCAGGAATGGCAGCAGGCAGGTGTGAGTACATCTGCACGCACAGTGAGGTGAAGACTTTTGGAGGATGGCCTGGTATCAAGAAGGGCAGCAAATAAGCCACTTCTATCCAGGAAAAACATCGGGGACAGACTGATATTCTGCAAAAGGTACAGGGATTGGACTGCTGAGGACTGGGGTAAAGTCATTTTCTCTGACGAATCCCCTTTCTGATTGTTTGGGGTATCTGGAAAAAACCTTGCCTGGAGAAGAAAAGGTGAGCGCTACCATCAATCCTGCCATGCCAACAGTAAAGCATCCTGAGACCATTCATGTGTGGAGGTTGCTTCTCAGCCAAGGAAGTGGGCTCACTCACAGTTTTGCCTAAGAACACAGCCATGAATAAAGGATGGTACAAAAACATCCTCTGAGAGCAACTTCTCCTAACCATCCAAGAACAGTTTGGTGACGAACAATGCCTTTTCCAGCATGATGGAGCAACCTGCCATAAGGCAAAAGTGATAACTAAGTGGCTTGGGGAACAAAAGATCAAAATTTTGGGTCCATGGCCAGGAAACTCCCAAGACCTTAATCCCATTGAGAACTTCATTGGTCAATCCTCAAAAAGCGGGTGAACAAAACCTCCCCCACAAACAAATTCTGGCAAACTCCAAGTATTGATTATGCAAAAATGGGCTGCCATCAGTCAGGATGTGGCCCAGAAGTTGATTGACAGCATGCCAGGGCGATTTGCAGATGTCTTGAAAAAGAAGGGTCAACACTGCAAATATTGACGCTTTGCATAAACTTATGTTATTGTCAATAAAAGCCTTTCACACTTATGAAATGCTTGTAATTATACTTCAGTATAACATAGCAGACTTTGTGAAAATTAATATTTGTGTCATTCTCTTTTGGCCACGGCTATATTATGGAGTACAAGAAAATGTAGGTATTTTTAGTGTAGTATAGTTAGTATTATCTCTCCTTCACATACAAGATGAAATTAGTGTAAGAACTGTGTTGGTAATTTGGGACAAATTACGGCATATCCAATATTAGGGGTAAGGAAGTCTTGTGACTTATAGGAGGGGGAGTATAGGCAAGATTCTAATAGGATGAAGTGTGTGGGGATAAGCAACTAAGGTGAGGACAGAAGTGTGAGAGGTAAAAGAGGAGAAGGGGTGATAGTCGAATGTAGGGGGGTATAGGGACAGGGACCCCCTCTCCCTCCACCCTGACCAAGCACCACCACTGTCCCAGTGCATGCTTCATATGAAGAGAAGGTCTCAAAACTCTTGAGAGCCACTGAACACTGTCCCAGGAGAACGTGTAGTGTTCTTACTGGTCATGAGCTTTAGCATTTAGGCACTCTGCACACAATGAAATCCAATAGGGTTTCTTATTGGTTCTGTACACATAAGGACTTATTTAACAGAAGTCTCCTTTTTCATTGTTGTGACAGCTGTACTCTGGTCAAAGGTCCATCTCTAGCTAGTGCTTATAGATAGGTTATAGGTCACTGTCCTTTGCACATCATCATTCAATCTTTGCACTGCCTTATAAAAAAAAAGCCTTATAGAAGAAATGTGCTATTTATAATGTAAATTAATTCAATTAACAGTAACCAAATTCACAAACAGTGTAACTCATCAAATAAAAATCAGTACCCCCGCTTCAAAGATAACATGTTTACCTTATCATCCAACTTCCCATTACTCATTATTACCAAATGGTGGCATACACATACTACTCTTCTATTTATTCTGGCATTAATATCACCAGCATTATAATGGTGCTGATTATCCCATCAAAGGGCCTGCAGCAATCCCAAGTCATACTGAATTGTGGTTAATTGTGAGACTCATTAAATCATCTTGATAAAATGATGCAAGGGGTAATTGACAATGCATGGCTCTGTTTGTAAACAGGGCTGGGCCAAGATCAGTCCTAGTATGTTAAAACACTAACGTGTCTAAACCTGAAGACTCTTGTTCTTATTTCTAATTGCATGTTATTAACTGACAGAAGAAAAAAAAAAAAAACTATTGCCTCAAGTAGCCATAAAAATAAAAAGTAGCTCTTTTTTATTTACTGATTATTAATTGAAAGCTGCTAACTGCTAAAGCTTGTGTCCTCGACATTACCCACACATAAAGGCTTCATTTTGGACCCAATAACCCTTGATAAAAGATTTCACCAAAATAAAAATACAGAGCCTCATTTATTAGTGTTATTAATTAGAACTGTCTAGCATGCCTTGCAGCAATTTGATGTAGTCTTTCATTCCCTTTGATATGTAAAGCCCACAATGTTCAGTTCATAGTAGACATTCTCCACCTGGTCTATGAACGGTAGCACTAGTCTGTCTCTGCGTTGACAATAGAACAATAAACAATCACCTACAAACCCCCAACTATCCTAGTTTTTAAGAAGATGGTTGGTCTCAGGGTTACCTGTTGTAACTGTTTATGTTTGTCCGCGTTGAAGTTCTGATACTATAACGAACAATGAACAGCCACCCTTATGCCGCGTACACACGATCGGATTTTCCGACAACAAATGTTGGATGTGAGCTTGTTGGCGGAAAGTCTGACCGCGTGTATGCTCAATCGAACATTTGTTGTTGGACTTTCCACCAACAAATGTTGGCTAGCAGGTTCTCAAATTTTCCGCCAACAAATTTTTGTTGTTGGATTTTCCGATCATGTGTACACAAGTCCGTCGCCCAAAAGTTCATGCATGCTCGAAATCAAGCACGAGCCGGAAGCGCTCGGTCTTGTAAAACTAGCGTTCGTAATGGAGATATCACATGACTATTGAACTTCCTTTTTATTGGCTCGCAGTACGTCTTGTACGGCACTACATTCGTAATTCGAACAAATTTCCTAGGTTTTGTTGTTGAGAAAAGAAACAAATAGTGTAGCGCTCTGTGAAAAATTCAAGCTAAGTGAATAATCTTAAAGTGATGCAAGTAAATATGGGTAGTGAGCCCAAATATCAAATACTCTTAATACTAAAATAATAGTAAAACAAATGTGATGGTCCGTGCATACAGGCAATTAAATGTCCATAGAGTGCCAAAAACAGAGTGACACTGTTTCAAAAGAAAATAAACTAAAAGTTCATAGATTTCATGCTGCTATCCAAACATAAGTGTATGGCTGGAGTGAGGGGAACCACCACCGATAAATAGAAGGCTTACCGAAGCGTTTGAACCCAAAAGAACATACATTCTATGAGTCAAACGGGCTTGTGTTGTATGGACAACAGGTGTAGATGGACACTTGGAATCTCCAAATAACTGAACCAGGATCACCCGACTATCCACAGGATGGAGATATCCTTGCAAGATTGTTTAGTGGGGGACGGTGGTCAGATATCCATAGATGTGGTGAGGATAATTTAAAGAGAGGAGAACAGAAAGGGCCACATAGCGTAATTCCGTTTATAATAAAAAAGTTTTAATGTAGCTGTAACACTTACATTTGGTAGATCAAACAAGCGCTATAAGAAAACATGTGGCGGCAGTGGAGTCCTTACCTATGCGTTTCGTCTCCTAGGACATCGTCTGGAGTGAACAAATTTCCTAGGTTTTGTTGTCGGAAAGTCCGATCGTGTGTACAGGGCATTAGAAGCAGACCAGTACTTTATAACATCAAGTGTGAATTTCAGCTTACACACAGAGTCCTCTTATAGATCCCGGAAGATCTAACCAGGAAAATCGTTACTATCCTAGTGGCCCAGCTGTGCATTTGGGACCGCTATTCTATAGCACTGGTACGAACACATATCCAAATTGTATGCAGTTTTCCCCAGGCTTTTGTATTAAAGGAAAAAATACTTTTGTACTTGGTCATCTTGCCTCTAACGTCCAGGTATGCAAGTAGAAAATTAATTTTTTTGTTCTGGAGTGCAGACATTCTTCTTCTTCATTATATCATAACTGTATATAATATTTGTGGATGAAAGAAAAACCCTGGCAGCTATGCATCCAAGGTTCACTTTACTGTTTTATATGCCAATATTTGTTATTTGTTACACACTTCTGCCACACTATAAAGCCAGACCAGTGACACTATTATTTCCTGTTTTCAGCTTTGCAGCTTCTGATGCCACCTCCCTGCCTCCAGCATGCTTAATGGACAAGGAATTCACCAAAACACTGTTGGTTTATTACCCAGTGAGTAGGCAGGAAGCTATAAAATAATGCCAAATTATCTCAATTCAAGTGTGAATCCCATAATTGGCTGAAAAGAATTAAAACAATATTTAGCAGGTAATACAGTATAGTCCATATACTTTTCTTTTTTCCTGGGTTTCCACTTTTATTTTCATACTAGTTGCTCTCCAAAGGAGGTTAAAGGTCCTAATTGTCTCTAATTGTCAAGTTCAACATGTCAACGATTTTAAATAATATTCAGATTCTTTTTTGAGTTTACTGTTAAATTATTTAAAGGTATATAAAGGACTGTTTACAAAAAATGAAGTATGCACAATACATATTCATTACCTCCAGTAACCATCAGTACACTAACTTTCTACTCTACAAGAAGAGTACTCTGTTGTTGTACATGGGTTACAAAGAGACACTGGATGATACTGCATGATCTACTCACAAGGAAATGTCGATGGTATGTATCTTGGGCGCAGGCCAGGTCTTTACCATTTTTAGCAAGAACTTCCTGAAGAGGAAACTGTGTGTAAAAGAAGAAGCTGGGTGCAGCACAGAACAGCCGGCAAGATTGGCAGCACTTAGTGTGAGGTTAGAAAACAGCGTGACGCGCTTTAGAGTGTGACAGACTGTAATAAACACAGATCTTTCCAGCTTCACTGACAAAAGGAACAGCTTCATGCTAATTGCACAAGCACTAAGGTTACTTACTGTATGATACACTCCAACACACACAGCAGTTTATAGAAACTCTATTTCTGACTTTGCGAGGAAAATAAATGGGCAATATAAAAAAGTTTTTTTTTTTTAATATGCAATAGAAAAAAAAAAACTTTTTATTTATATATATACAATAAATAGTTCTTGCAAAAAATACCTGTACCACTGATATCACTTATCATAATTAAAAAAATCTTTCAAGTACACCTTCGTACAATATGGGCCTATTTAAGATATGACATGAAATGCTCCTGCTTTGGTTTCAAGCATCAGGAGGCTTGTTTTTTTTTTTTTTTCCGATTTCCCTGTACATTATATTTGAAGTGTGGGTGGGAATATTGCATGGTGTGCTCCTGCCTATAACTGCTGTACCCATGTACAGAAATATTAATTTTATTCTATATAGTTGCTGATCCAATACAGCCGAGGCTGCATTTACCAGTACAGAGGATAACAAGGTGTATGGGTCAGCCTAATACATAAAACAAATGGTTTGATCCAGCTCTGGAACCACTGGGCTAAATTCAGCAAAAGAACTTTAGGTGGAACGAAGTACAGGGGATGTTAGCAGGTCTCATTTTAGTTCAGGAAACATGAAGCATTCCCATGGTGCCACTCTGCCCCATTTAGCAGGGAACACACAAGAAGATTGTCTGCTGAATCGGACTGAACTGAGGTCAGTTTTGTGACATCCATGCCCATTCAGTATTTGTCCACATTTTGACAGCGGACTGTGGGAGACCCATGATGGCTCTATAGGTGGATAGATGTACACATGACACCCGATGACACCCAAATCTATCTGTCTACTCCTCACCTCACTTCTTCAGTCTCCTCTCGCATTACTAACTGACATATCAGCATGGATGTCGCACCACTTCCTTAAACTAATTCTCTCTAAAACTGAGCTATTAATATTCCCCCCGCCCGGGCCCCCTCCATGACTTTTCCATCAAAATCAACAATGCAACCTTCAGTCCCTCCCCTCATGCCAGGGTACTCGTGTAATCCTAGACTCGGACTTGTCATTTCAGCCCCAAGTCCAATTGTAGTCAAAAGTTTGTAGAATTCACCTCCGTAACATCTCTAAAATTCGCCCCTTTTTAACAAATGACACCACCAAGCTCCTCATTCACTACCTTGTTATTTCTCGCCTTGACTATTGCAACTCCCTTCTCATTGGCCTGCCTCTCCATAGGCTATCCCCTCTTCAGTCTATCATGAATGCTGCTGCCAGACTTATCCACCTTACCAACCGCTTAGTGTCTGCCAGCCCTCTCCTCCAATCCCTAAACTGGCTCCCAATCACCCTGTAAATTAAATTCAAAATACTAACCACAACTTACAACTTACCCGAGCTACAACACCAATCTTGTCTCCAAATATCACCCAAATAGTCCTCTCTGCTCTTCTCAAGACCTCCTAATCTCAAGCTCTCTTGTCTCCTCCTCCCATGCTCGTCTCTAGGATTTATCCAGAGCCTCTCCCATTCTCTGGAACTCGCTACTTCCACCTGTCTGGCTATCCCCTACTCTAGCTACCTTCCGGCGATCCTTGAAAACTCATCTCTTCAGGGAAGCCTATCACGTCTCCAACTAATCTTTTACCACTTCCATCAGCTCATTCCTCACAGTTACAAACTTTTGTGCCACCTGCCCCACCCTATTAAATTGTAAGCTCTTCTGACCAGGGCCTTTTTAATCCTCTTGTATTTTAACAACTGTATTGTCTCCCTTTTATATTGTAAAGCGCTTCGTAAACTGTTAGCGCTATATAAATCCTGTATAATAATAATAATAATAAACGCATATCTGTTTACATCAGGCAACCTCTGGTCCACCACATATAGGTCCCAGAAATAAAAAAGGTTGTAGTCCTTTTCCTTTTTTTACTTATTCCAGACTTGGACGAACTTGGAGGTAGACAGATGTAAACAGACATAAATGTGCATGGAGCTTCTGGTTAGACATGTG
>CM053029.1:352887502-352937276 GCA_028564925.1 Lithobates sylvaticus
ACCTAGAGCCCAGGGCGAACATGCCAAACTGCGACCCCCCTCCAAGATGTATGAGCAATATGTGTCAGCAAAGATCCTCCTCCCCCACATGAATTGTGCATTAATCTGCATGATTACCCCCAAAGCATAAATTCCCCTTCCTCCCAGTATAAATCCTCCCCCCAGCTGAAATTCCCCATCCCAGCACAAATCTCTGCCCCCTCCATCCCTCAAATCTCCCCAGCACAAATGCCGCCCCCCCGCCCCCCAAAAAAAATCACCCCTTCTAGCACAAGTCCTCCACCCCTTGCAGTTCTTTTTTCTGCTACTAGATGTCCACAGTCTGATTGCTAGCATCATTCAATCCACTTCCAGTTCATACTGGGCCCACCATAGTGATAAGCTCATTTCTCTGCCACTTTGCATTCTCCTCCTATCAGTATGTTCATTGTCCACATTTGAACTGATTGGCTCCTTGCTGTACAGGGACTCCAAAACCACCAAGAAGCTGATACCAGGTCAGATTCAGGACTTTAAACTGCCTTCCATTGTTCACTCCAATCCTGTATGTGAGTTAGATAAATCGTGTAAGTAAAGAAGACACTACTTTAAGTTGACTCTGAGTAATTAGAAGGATAAAAGTCTTGCTGGACATCAAGTTTTCTCACCCCCAGCAGCAAGAATTTGCCATCCTGCTCCAGTAATGCATGGTACACATATTCAAAGGGCTGAACAAAAAAAAAAAACTGAGGAGGTCGCCGTACTAACTAAAGCCTGGTACACATGGGCCAAATATCGGCTGGTATCGGTTCAACAGAAACTGTCCGACATTCGGCCCGTGTGTACACCAGCATCTGATCGGCATCAGATAAGCGCTGGCAGCCAATGGCGAGTGCTAACTGGTGTGTTCTGGCAGGGAGGGCAGTCTTGCTGTCAGAACACAATAGCTCAGTGGGGCGATCACTATACCAACATTGCATAGTTAGAACAGCGAGCTCCTCCCCAGCGTGCACAATAGAAAAAAACTGATAGTGTGCACCAGGCTTAAGCCTAGTACACACTGTTCAGCGGGCTGAATGAAAAAAAAAAACTGACAGCTCAGATCGGAGCCGCTGTACTAACAATCCAATGTTAATATATCAATCTCCCCTGCTGTTCTATTGTGTTCTGACAGGGGAAAGGCTCCCCGTCAGAACACTCCAGAACACTGGGGTGCTTTTCAGGCGTTTTAGCGCTAAAAAATATTGCCTGCGAAGTGCCTGAAAATCGCCTCTCAAGCCACCCCCGTGGGAAAGCCTGAGTGCTTTCACACTGGGGCGGTGCGCTTGCAGGACAGGAAAAAAAAAGTCCTGCAAGCAGCATCTTTGGGGCGGTGCAAGAACGGTGCTCTCAAAACGCCCTGCCCATCAAAATGAATGGACAGCGCTGCCAAAGCGCCTGCAAAGCACTTCAGCAGCGCCGCAACACGGGTGCTATTAACCCTTTCTTCGGGCCGCTAGTGGGGTTAAAAGCGCCCTGCTAGCGGGCGAAAGGTGCCGCTATAACAGCGGTAAAGGGACTTAGCCATTTGCCAGAGCCTTTGGGCAGACCTTTTTTGGTCAAGCCTCTTCGACAGAAGCCACTTGACATTCAGCCCCTGTGTACGGGGCTTCAGGCTATGTTAGTGCAGTGTTCTCTAATCAGCGCTCACAGCCATTGGTTTTCCAGCATGTCCCTTCGACAAAAGCTGGTCCTTAGACTGGCTAATGTCAGAAGGACAGCTGTACACATGGTCCGAATGTCGCCCAGTTCCTGTTGAACCGATCGATTAGTGCATGTACCCCGGCTTTAGTTTTTCTGCTTTGTGTGTAATTAAAGTTTTATCTCCTTTTGGCTTCTTTTGCTTAAGTTCACCTCTAGGCTAACAAATACAATTTAGGCTGCAATACTCACCTCAATCTGAAGCTGCCCCCTGCTGCACCTCTATTTGGTCCGAAAATGTTAACTGATGTCCAGCAGTAGAATGATGCAGAAAACTAGGTAGATGCTACACTGGACTGGACATGTGCCAGACATATCAGAAATATATATTTTTTAGCAGAAGAGTCATGCAAAATCTCATCTACCGAAAAATCTACCTACCAACCTTTTTTTTTTTCTTTTTTTTTTCTTTTTGTACAATTCTAACCACTTGAGTCCAGGTGTTATTGTAAAACAGTACAGGGACAGCAGCTGTTTGTCATAGTGCAGTTTTAAAATGGCACCAGGAAACAGCAGTTCTGTCGGGTCCCAGCCGGGGTGTAGGTTAGAGCCGCTGACTGTCATTAAGCTCAGGAGCTGAAATGGTCACAATTTAAAAACCTATAAACGTAAAAAAAAAAAAAAAACACTACATTAATGATAGATAAAAAAACAACACACAATTTAATAATATAAGTTAATGTCTGGCCTTGATGAATTATTTCTCTTAAAAACATTTATGGTAACTCAACATGCTTACGTTATATGTTTAATACACTGTGTTTATTATTATACAACTGTTGCAGCAGTAGTAGCTATAAATCCAAAAGAAAGATATAAAAGATAAATCCGTGCTCAAGAGCAAAAAATCTAAGAGGATAGCTGCAACAAAAAAAACATCAAATATCCATATGGTATAAAATAATCATAAAAACAAATAAGTTGCGCTTATAAATGTGAACACTCAAGATGCAAAATTACCATAAACATGAGTAATGAACAATCGCAAATATCTACTACTATAAACAATATATTGAGTCTGTATATAAAGTCAATAGACACTTGGTGAAAAAGAAGAAAAAAGTCTGTGCGCAATTCAGAAAAAACAAATAAAAAATGATTATGATAATATGAAACAATGATAAGGAAAAATAAATCAAATGAAGAAGATAAATGTCCAGAATTCAGCCACCTTCACCGGAAGAGGAGGAGGAGGAAGGGTGTAAAAGGAATCCCCAAATGATAGTCGATCACAGTTGATATGTAAGTGCCCTTACCAGAAACGGTGGACCCCCTAAATAGCAAGGTCAAAATTGCAAGCAAATATGGCCCTTTGCACGGGCGGGATAGATATCCTGTTGTTCCGTGGCCTCACGTCTCTATGATGGTCTAGGGCAGGAAACACACGCTCCCAATCAGAGCTGCCACTCATTATCCCAAAGGGCAGTAAGTATAAGGGAAGCAAAAAACTCCAATAGTGTGATACCGTAATAAAAGGGGTTTATTGCACAAAATGAAAAACAAAAAACAAAACACGGGACTGGCATCCACCGCACGATACAATAAAAAATAGCCGGCAAGCTTAAAAAGCTAAAAAGACGAACAACCGTGTATCAAAGTCACATGGAGCGTAATGGCGTGATGGCGTCAGTACGTAGCCACTCCCTACATGTTTCGTCAGAGGTGCCCCTTTGAAGACATCAGCTCTGCGATGGATGTCAGTCCCCGTGTTCTGTTTTTTGTTTTTCATTTTGTGCAATAAACCCCTTTTATTACGGTATCACGCTATTGGAGTTTTTTGCTTCCCTTATACTTACGGCCCTTTGGGCTAAAGAGTGGCAGCTCTGATTGGGAGCGTGTGTTTCCTGCCTAGACCATCATAGAGACGTGAGGCCACGGAACAACAGGATATCTATCCCGCCTGTGCAGAGGGCCAAATCTGCTTGCGATTTTGACCTCGCTATTCAGGGGGTTCACTGTTTCTGGTAAGGGCACTTACATATCAACTGTGATCCACTATCATTTGGGGATTCCCTTTACACTCTTCCTCCTCCTCCTCTTCTGGTGAAGGTGGCTGAATTCTGGACATTTATCTTCTTCATTGGATTTATTTTTCCTTATCATTGTTTCATATCGTCATAATAAATTTTTATTTTTATTTTTTCTGAATTGCTCACAATCTTTTTTCTTCTTTTCACCAAGGGTCTGTTGACTTTATATATGGACTCAATATATTGTTTATAGTAGTAGAAAATTTACGATTGTTCATCACTCATGTTTATGGTCATTTTGCATCTTGAGTGTTCACATTTATAAGCGCAACTTATTTGTTTTTATAAATCCAAAAGAGTCAGCTTATCGCCATTTGAAAATGTTGAGGGAGACATTTTAACCTCTTAAGGTTTCATGCATGCTAGCGTTTTTTTCTGCTCCTAGAAGCTAATAGAGTTATGTGTCCATGCACACTGATTTATGCTAGAAGCATTTTTGCAGCTTCAGCATTTAAGAGAAGAAAATAAATAGTTTTAGTGTAGAGAGCGTTTTCCTGGTAGAACACAAACGCTAAAACACTCCTAACAGCTTCTTTCAAGCTATTTTTTTCCTTCATGTATTGAAAAACGCGAATAAAACATTAATGCTCCTAAATGCTGCTAGAAGCTCCTAAAAGCTACTTAAATGCTACTACAAGCTGGCACAAAAACGCTATTATCAGTGTTTTTCATACAGCATTTTTTGAGCATGGAGCCTTAATCCAGGCAAAGGTTACATTTCAGTGAGCAGACCAGCTCTTGTTCTGACATTGAAGGACACTGGCCATACACAGTAGAAGGGGGTCACACAAGCAGGCACAATCTGATTATCATCAGGTGTCTATGCTAGCCACTGCTTCCCTAAGCACAAATGGTCAACTGTTTGCGATTTAGTCTACAGAGCAAAAAATTAGCTGCACTGGAAAATGTTATCGATTTTCCTCCTGTTGAGCTTTGGGTACCAATGTCTATGTGTGGGTGGGCTTAAAGCATCCTAGTGGGGACACTGTGGAACTGCACTCCCTAATGCCTGAATCACAGTCAGGAGCTGAAGTTATGTGAAATCAACATTAAGACAGGTTTCCAGACTTTATAAGCGAGCAGCAACTTGCACAGTTAATGCATTGTAATCTGTGGCCATACTACTCACACTATTAACACTAAGCACTTCTGACACACTTATTGTTAGAGAACACCCCTCCCCAGGTGTGCAGCATTTCTGAGTCTGTACCATGGAGCTTGTACAGGTCTCCACAAATTCAGTAATCCTTTCACCTCACTCCCAGTGACTGGTCCCACTGTTGCTACTGAATACAGGAAATGTTCTTCATCGTAACTCCATGCTTGTTTACCTTGCCAGGGTCTCCCATCATCTCTCTCTCTCTCTCCTGTGACTCCAGGCTGGGTCCCAAGGTACTGCGTGCTGCGGGGTCAGTACCAGTAAGTGGTGAACCAGCCACTAGTGAAGGAACCAAGCATATCACCCCTTAACCACCAGAGTAACTGTTATCTTTGCCATGTCACCCACTTCCTGGTTAGTTAGCTGCTTTAGCAAGTAACACAAGCATTAGCAATGGCACTCTAGCTTCTTCTGGACAGCATTCTGCTCATCAGACCTCTGTACTGTATCTTCTCTAACTTCGGTCCTCTTGTTGTAAGCTCTGTTCTTTTGATACGACATGCATGCACCCCTTAAGAGACTTAAGACCAGGCAGTTTAGATGAACAGTAAAGATCCTTTACTGAGGTAGTTGCAAGTAACAAATAACAGTTCTCAAAGACATCCTCCACACACTCTCCTATACAAAGCTCTCTAATGCCCCAGAAAGTGACTGTACTTTATGCAGGTGGCAAAGTCCATAAAAGCAATCCATTCAAGAGTCCATAACAGGCAGTAAATCCACAAGAAGTAGCATTAGTCCCTTAGAGTCCATGATTTGTCCATAATCCATACAGGCAGAAAAGTCCATAACTGGCAGTTATAGTTCACAAATGGTCTACAGGCTCCGATCGACTCTGACAGAGTAATAGCTACATTTTGGCAGTCTTTCCCTAACCTATCTTAGGGTACTTAGTGAAACCTATTCATATAATATGAACTGTAGGGGGTGTTTACCTTTGGAAAAAGGCGGAAAAAGGGTTAACCCTTCCTTCTCAGACACCACCAGCTCAGCAGATCAACCTGAAGACACAGTGCAACATTAAGACATTGTATCAATTTGCACCTTTCTGACCTAATTCACTTAAGGATATTAAAGCGGTTGTATAGTCAAAAAATTAACTTTTACCTACAGATAAGCCTATAATAAGGCTTACCTGTAGGTAAAAAAAAATCTCTTAAACCTGTACAGTTTAGGAGATATTCCCCGTGCAATGAGCCGCTGACTGCAGCGGCGCATGCGCATGGGGGATTCTCGACTGAAAGGCCGGCAGAATCCGGACCTTGCTGGGAAGAAGTCTCCCATGTGCATGCATGGGAGTGACGACATCGCGGCTCCAGCCACTCACAGCGCTGGAGTCGCGATACCTGGAAGACATGTCGAGGCAACATGTCAGCTACCTCGGCGTGGACCAGGTGAGTTACCAATGCCTCGTTCTAAGGTAAGTATTTCATAATGAGCTCATTATGCCTTTTCCCTTACAGGTGTATAAATAAAAAAAAAAGTGTCAGCGGGTTTACTCCCGCTTTAATACAACAAGAGATAAACAGCTGGATTTGGATTTTCTAAGGGTCACTGAAATTGTCACGGGGCACACTGGCTCTGGTTCGGCAGCACTCCACAAAATGCAAACCATCCTCAGGAACAAGGGAAAGGACCAGATTTGAGAATCCACACATGAGAGCCCTAAACAAACATCCAATAGTCCAAGGTAATTTAATGAAAACATTGATTCATAGCAGAATGGAAATCACTGTGGTGTTATACAGGTTTACAGTATATATAGCATTATATATAGCTAGAAACATTTATTAGGGGCTGACACTAGCGTGCGAGATTGAAGAATGTTATTTCATCACCTTTCAGGTCTAGAGTTTAATCAAACCACTTTGTCAATAGGTGTGCTTAGATAAGGTCATCTGGGTGGTAAATCTTGCAATCTTTATGATTTCACTATGTTTACAAGGAGTTATAGAACATAGAGTCTTGGACTTGGGATAAATGTACAGGTTTTCTAAAGTCTGTATGGACCTTAACCTGAAAATAACAGTCCAGGTGTTTTTTTGTTTTGGATAGAGTAGAGAGGGATTAGAACACCTGTCTGTTTTATTTCTGTCTGTGCCCCCGTTAAGGAGATTCACCCTCTTTATTTGTCCCGTTTACCATTTTCATTGAAAGCGAAAGTAAAAGAGAATCCCAACACTTTGGGTTGTCCCCAGAAAAGTAATAGAGGGGAAATGTTCCAATGCTGACACTAGTTCTGATGATTCCCTTAATTTGCAGGAATTTCCTCTCACTTCCTGTTTGGATATGTGACAGGAAGTGAAGGGAAATCTCCGCAATGGGACACAGATGGTGAAAAAAAATGTGTCTATAGTTCTACTTTAAGTGATTCAAGCCTGCCGAAGGCATACCTGAGAGGCAAATGCACATCCGAGATCCAAATGCCTTTAGGGCACAGGGTCCAATGACTGCTGCAGAGATCAGAAGTTTAGGTCTACAGAGGAAAATAGGGTCTTTATCTGGAAGCATAATAAGTGAAGGCAAAGCAATATAAGTCAGGTTCTAATCTAATCTCAATGCAAAACGTCTGTTTCTTGTCTGCTTGTGACTATGAGTACCACCATATCATTATCTATTTGCCTTTTAAAGGTCCAAACCTAAAATGCAGTGTGGGGTTCCATGATGGAGGAAAGCCGGTCAATGTGTCATTGACATGTCACGTGACTGAAACCCTTCCCGCCTTTTTCTTTCCACTAGATGCATTATTTTGTATTGTGTTCCATCCACAAATGCATCCATACCTCTGCTTTATACATGTACCTCATTTTTAATTCAAATAAAATGTCAGACCTGTCCTAATAACACGTCCTGCTAAAACATTATGGGTGAAACAAAGGTCAAACTTATTAAATACTCCATTCATGAACAGGTTTTAGATGAAATTAAGTCCTCTAACAGTCAATACATTACTTTGCTTCCCCGTGACTTGAAAAAATACACATTGGGGTTGATTTACTAAAGGCAAACAGACTGTGCACTTTGCAACTGTAGCACTCATTTAACCCAGAGCTTATTTAATGTGGTGATGTTTTGCTTTGTAAAGGAAACCTAATCGGTTGAAAGGAAAAAAATAAAATGCATTTTTGCTTGCAGATGATTGAATAATAGAAATCAGCAGAGCTTCACCGCATTCACTAAGCTCTGGGAAAAATGAGTGCAACTGCACTTGCAAAGTGAACAGTCATTTGCCTTGTGCAATCAACCCCATTGATACTTAAAGCGGAAGTAAACCCATCGATTTAACAGTCTAAAAAAAAAAGGCATGCCGTGAATGCTAACTGCACATTGGCTGTGCTCTCAACCAAACAGTCAAACCATCCAATGGCTGGTGTCATAACGGATCACATGTGCAGCACTGTGGCAGTTGAAGATTAAACAGAGGCAAAGATGGCAGCTTCCTTAGCTGAAAACGATAGGGGGGTTTACTTCCACTTTAACCACTTCAATACAGGGCTTTTAAACACCCTTCCTTACCAGAGCACTTTTTGCGATTCGGCACTGCTTTTTTTGCCGCTTTTCAGTGTCCATCAGTGCCGCCTGTCAGTGCCCATCAGTGCTGCATATCAGTGCCCAATCAGTGCTGCATATCAGTGCCCATCAATTCTACATATCAGTGCCTCCTCATCAGTGCCACCTTATCAGTGCCAACTCATCAGTGCCCATCACTGAAAGATAAAACTAAATTTTATAACAGAAACAGAAAAACTTTTTTTTTTCAAAAATGTCAGTCTTTTTTCGTTTATTTAGCAAAAAATAAAAACCGCAGAGGTGATCAAATACGACCAAAAGAAAGCTCTATTTATGGGAAGAAAATTATAAAAATGTAGTTTGGGTACAGTGTTGTATGACCACGCAATTGTCATTCAAAGTGTGACAGCGCTGAAAGCTGAAAATTGTCCTGGGCAAGAAGGGGGCGAAAGTGCCTGGTATTGAAGTGGTTAAAGGAGAATTAACCAAAAAAAGATTAATTAAATCTACAAGGGCTTTTTTTTTTAATCACTAATATTCCTTTATATTGGCTTTTAACATTTACAAATGCAGCAATTTAGAATTTGGATGAAATGTTTAGCACTGGGAAACACTTTTTGAAAGATAAAAAGTGCATTTTATATACAACTCTATAGATCAGACCAAAATGAGGGACAAGTGAGGAGGAATGAGGGACAGAGGGACATTGCTCCACATCAGGGACAGTCCCTCGAAATCAGGGCAGATTCTTGATTCTCTACATTTGGGCACCAACCACAGGCATACATTGAGGCACATTCATTAATATTGTGGACTTTTTTTAATGCTTTTATTTTTGTTCATACCGTTCATTGCACTTATGGGTAATAAGAGTATATTTACTTTTAGTGCTGCGTATCATTTGTACTATTGTGTGTCCAATGTTGTGCTAGCATAGCAGCTTGCTTTCCTTTTCCACGAGCGTGGATATTGTTTTTTTTTATTATCTGTATGCATGTAGCAGGTTATTAAACTCCATATATTCTATATCCATCAATGCAATGTCCACAGCCCTCATAGCTGGTAAACCTGAATTGGAGGATATAATAATGTAGAGCAGAGGGCAGCCATGTCACTGCCCCCCGTCAGCAGCTGATTACAGAAGGATAATAGAAGGAATGGAGCTGAGGGCTACTTGTGTCTCCACACAGCAATGACTAGGCTGAATGGCGGGGGCAGCCCCTGTACAGCTGCCATGTGTTTGTCTGCATGCTCCAGCACAGGAGCTCTACTAGCAGCCGGCTTGGGGAGTCCTGGCAGCACTGGAGCTAGATGGAGGATGACGGAAAGAAGGAGTTTCGGGCTGGCCACGCTGACTAAATTATGTAAGGAGAGCAGCAATCCTCCCCAGACTGCGGGGGAATCACACATACTGAGGGAGACAGGAGGGGGAGGCCGAGCTCCGCGCGTGCGCACTGCCATCTCAATGCGTCTTTATGCCGAGGCTGGCTGGGTGCCAAGTGAATTGGTCCTGGTTCTTCGCAGTTCTCTAGCACCCATGAAGTGCCAGGATATAAGTGTATACAGATCATATATCACACCTGTGTCTTTCTATTCATCTATACATTGCACTTAGTACATGCAAGTAGTGAGCAGGCTGGTGCTCCAGGTGTTTTCTATCCACCTGTTGTCTGTCAGAAAATAAGCCATTCGTTTCTAATAGGGGGCATTAAAACTTTCCACCCCCTCAGCTGCAGATGAAAGGCACCCCTCTTTTCCTAAAATGGTACGGCTCGTTCCAGTGTGATCGCTGTAGTAGCATGAGCGGTCCCTGGATGTGGTTCAGAGAGGGAGGGGGGTGCAGCAATGAGCGCGGAGACACACACAGATTCCTAGCATCTTGTATCATCAGGAATTTCCCT
This sequence comes from Lithobates sylvaticus, assembly GCA_028564925.1. Lineage (NCBI taxonomy): Eukaryota > Metazoa > Chordata > Amphibia > Anura > Ranidae > Lithobates > Lithobates sylvaticus. The sequence continues at coordinate 352,897,822 of CM053029.1, forward strand.
TTCAAAGCACAATGCAGTCATTTAGACTCCTACAGTGAATGAGATGAAAGCAAACCCAGGTCACACCACACAGACAAGACCCGACACCATATTTATTGTCTTCTGGGAGTTTTCCCACTTTAGCATGCTTTGTTATTGATTTTTTTTTTTTTGCATTGTAAAACACCATTTACAATGTTGGAACGGCAAAGATAATATTGATCGGATCCCCACCTAATGATCATACGGTTATTGTACGGCGTGGACGTCTTCTTGTTTATTTTTACCTACGTAAGGGATTGTTTACACTGGCGTTAGATTCGTCGTAGATTGACAGGCGCTGAGGAGGTGTTATGTGGCCTCCTCACCGCCTGTTTTAACCCTTAAAAACAACACCACCACCCCAGTTGAATGGGTCGCATCCAGCGGGCAGTACTGTCCACTGAATGGCATGGGGTTTAATTCTTACCAAGGCACATGTACAACTCCATCTGCTGCTTTTACCGCTTAAGAGCTAGTGGTTGGGGGCAGTAAAAACTCAGCTCAGCTGCATGTTTTTGCCGCCCCTACCCCAACCACAAGGGTTAGTGCACCGTTAGGCTCAATTCACCCATTCACACTTGAGCTGAGGGGCTTTGGATGTTTTTAAAGGTTTGTTTTTTTAGCTCTGTTTCCACCTGAGCAATCTAAAGTGCTTCTCTAGAGTTGTCTCAGTGCTCAACATGGGGATTCCTATTGTTTTCTGTGGTGCCCATTCACACCTCAGCAATCTGAAGTGCTCTTCTAGAGTTGTCCCAGTGCTCAACATGGGGATTCCTATTGTTTTCTGTGGTGCCCATTCACACCTCTGCAATCTGAAGTGCTCTTCTAGAGTTGTCCCAGTGCTCAACATGGGGATTCCTATTGTTTTCTGTGGTGCCCATTCACACCTCTGCAATCTGAAGTGCTCTTCTAGAGTTGTCCCAGTGCTCAACATGGGGATTCCTATTGTTTTCTGTGGTGCCCATTCACACCTCAGCAATCTGAAGTGCTCTTCTAGAGTTGTCTCAGTGCTCAACATGGGGATTCCTATTGTTTTCTGTGGTGCCCATTCACACCTCAGCAATCTGAAGTGCTCTTCTAGAGTTGTCCCAGTGCTCAACATGGGGATTCCTATTGTTTTCTGTGGTGCCCATTCACACCTCTGCAATCTGAAGTGCTCTTCTAGAGTTGTCCCAGTGCTCAACATGGGGATTCCTATTGTTTTCTGTGGTGCCCATTCACACCTCTGCAATCTGAAGTGCTCTTCTAGAGTTGTCCCAGTGCTCAACATGGGGATTCCTATTGTTTTCTGTGGTGCCCATTCACACCTCAGCAATCTGAAGTGCTCTTCTAGAGTTGTCTCAGTGCTCAACATGGGGATTCCTATTGTTTTCTGTGGTGCCCATTCACACCTCAGCAATCTGAAGTGCTCTTCTAGAGTTGTCCCAGTTGTCCCAAGAACCTTAACCACTTCAGCCCCTGGACCATTTGGCTTTTCCAAAGACCAGAGCACTTTTTGCAATTCGGCACTGTGTCGCTTTAACTGACAATTGCGCGGTCGTGCGACGTGGCTACCAAACAAAATGGAAATCCTTTTTTCCCCCACAATTAGAGCTTTCTTTTGGTGGTATTTGATCACCTCTGCGTTTTTTTGCGCTATAAACAAAAAAGAGCGACAATTTTGAAAAAAAAAAGCTATATTTATTTTTTACTTTTTGCTATAATAAATATCCCCAAAAAATATATAAAAGTACTTTTTTTCCCCTCAGTTTAGGCTGATACGTATTCTTCTACATATTTTTGGTAAAAAAATCGCAATAAGCGTTTATTGATTGGTCTGCGCAAAAGTTATAGCATCTACAAAATAAGGGATGGTTTTATGGCATTTTTATAAATTATTTTTTTTTGGCGGCAATCAGCGATTTTTATCGTGACTGCAGCATTAAGGCAGACGCATCGGACACTTTTGATGCTATTTTGGGACCATTCACATTTATACAGCGATCAGTGCTATAAAAATGCATTGATTACTGTGTAAATGTGACTGGCAGTTATGGGGTTAACCAGGAGGGGGTGCTGCAGGGGTTAAGTGTGTCCTAGGGATGTGTTCTAACTGTAGGGGGAATGGCTACATGTGTCACGACACTGATAACTTGGAAGAATGGGGAAATGCTTGTTTACATTAGCATTTCCACGTTCTTCCTCTCAGTGAGACGATCGCGGGTATCTCTCCGATCACACTCATGGAGCTCGCGGCAGGCGATCACTTAGTGCCCCTGTTCCTCATTCCAGCACCCAGGTGTTGGTTGTTGCTTTTCCCCTGTCTGTGTTCACCTGCGAGGTGATTGATCTGATCAATCACCTGATATAAGCAAACCGAACACTCTATCCCTTGCTTGTGATAGAGACAGTTACCTGCATTGTTCCTGATCAAGCCTCCAGTTTGCCTGCCTTGCTTTGCTGTTGGATTTCCCTGTGTATGACCCGGATCAGATATTGGACTATTCCCTGAACTCTGTCTGACTTTTACCTAGACTGTCATTGTATCAGATATTGGACTATTCCCTGAACTCCTGCCTTATTACCTGGACCGTCTTAAAACCACAATATCTGACTGCTAAACTGCAAGTAGTCTTTTGTTTGCTCTGCTCATGTCTGCCCTAGTGTGGTGGCCAGGCACTATAGCATTGTGCAAAAGTCCTGGGGGCAACCAAGTACCGGTAGGCCTGCTTGTCTTAAGAGAAAGGGGGCTGATATAGGTGAAGCACGCAGTAGCTAGCTATAGTGTGTGACCACCTGCATTGAGGTAGATGTGACATTTGTGACACCTCAGTGCTCAACATGGGGATTCCTTTTGTTTTCTGTGATGCCCATTCACACCTGAGCAATTTGAAGTGCTTTCCTAAAAAAAACTCAACATGAGGATTCCCATTGTTTTCTGTGGTGCCCATTCACACTTGAGCAAACTGAATTGGTTTTCTACAGTTGCCTCAATGGTCAACATGGGGATTCCCATTGTTTTCTGTGGTGCCCATTCACATACACCAGAGCAATTTAAAGTGCTTTCTTAGAAGTATCTCAACACTCAACATGAGGATTCCCATTGTTTTCTGTGGTGCCCATTCACACTTGAGCAAACTGAAGTGGTTTTCTACAGTTGCCTCAATGGTCAACATGGGGATTCCCATTGTTTTCTGTGGTGCCCATTCACAACTGAGCAATCTGAATTGCTTTTCTAGAATTGCTCAACATGAGGATTCCCATTATATTCTATGGTGCCCATAAGGGCCTGTCACTCCCAGTTTAACTACTACAGCCCCTTAATATTAGGCTGCTCAATGACCAGAGCACTTTTTACAATTTGGCACTGCGCTGCTTTAACTGGTAATTGTGCGGTCATGCAATGTTGTACCCAAACTAAATTTGCGTACTTTTCTTCCCACAAATATAGCTTTCTTTTGATGGTATTTGATTGCCTCTGCGATTTAATTTTTTTGCGATATAAACAGAAAAAGAGCGAAAATGTTGAAAAAAATTATATTTTTCTAATTTTTGTTATAAGAAAAATCCAATAAACTAAATTTTAGTCATACATTTAGGCCAAAATGTATTCAGCCACATGTCTTTGGTAAAAAAAAATGTCAATAAGCGTATATTTATTGGTTTGCGCAAAAGTTATAGCGTCTACAAACTAGAGTACATTTTCTGGAATTTACGTAGCTTTTATTTCTTGAGGTGCTAAAATGGCAGGGCAGTAGTACAACCCCCCCCCCCCCCCCCCCCACACACACACAAATTACCCTATTTCGGCAAGTATACACCCCAAGGAAATTGCTGAGAGGCTTGTTGAGCCCATTGAATGAGCCCATTGAATATTACATTTTTTTGTCACAAGTGATTGAAAAATGACCAAAAAAAAAAAAGAAAAAAATACACAAAGTTGTCACTAAATAATATTTTGTTCAAACATGGCATGGTTATATGTGGAATTACACCCCGAAATACATTCTGCTGCTTCTCCTGAGTATGGGGATACCACGTGTGTGAGACTTTTAGCCATGTACAGGACCCCGAAAGCCAATCTTCAGGATTTCTAAGGGTGTCAATTTTTGATTTCACTCCTCACTACCTATCACAGTTTCGAAGGCCATAAAATGCCCAGATAGCACAAAATCCCCCAAATGACCCAATTTTGGAAAGTAGACACCCCAAGCTATTTGCTGAGAGGCATGTTGAGTCCATGGAATATTTTATATTTTGCCACAAGTTACGGGAAAATTACAAACTTTTTTTTTTCTTATTTTTTTTTTCACAAAGTTGTCACTAAATGATCTATTGCTCAATCATGCCATGGGTATATGTAAAAATTACACCCCAAAATACATTCTACTACTTCTCCTGACTACGGGGATACCAGATGTGTGGGACTTTTTGGGAGCCTAGCCACGTACAGGACCCGAAAACCCCAATCACCGCCTTCAGGCTTTCAACATGCCTCTCAGCAAATAGCTTGACTTTCCAAAGAGGGGTCATTTGGGGGGGGGGGGGGGTTGAACTGTCCTGGCATTTTATGCACAACATTTAGAAGCTTATGTCACACATCATCCACTCTTCTTTTTTTTTTTTATTATTTATTTCTTTACAGGAAAACAGAAATAAATCAATAATAGCAGTTACACACTGCTTCCTAATTTCTTCATTTTACATTCATATTTCAAACCAAAATATAGCCTTCAAATTTTAGATCTGTAATCCTGTTATTTTTATAAAAAACATATCCCTTCTAATTCCCCTTTATAACCTCCTATTCTAAATCCCCTAACTCCACGAGGGGCTTCTATAACCAGAAACCATAAGCTGCCCCCCCAAAAAGAAACCCCTCATCTCTCCCCCCCTCAGTGGTCCCCCAGTCCAAATAAATTCATGCTCATATGCCTATTGTGTCCCCATTTTAGCGTTCCTACCTAGACTACTCCCTTTGTTCCCCCCCGATCAACCTCTTCCCCTCCTCCGTTTGCATTAAAATCTCCCAGGGTGCCCATATTTGAGATATATGTTCTCTTCTATCCACAGGCATAGATATCAGATTTTCCATAATCCCAATACTTCTTACTTTATTAAGCCACATGGATATCTGGGGTGTTTTGGGGTCCTTCCAACATGTAGTGATGCAGCTTTTAGCAGCGTTCACCAAGTGACTTATAATTGAAAGTTATAATAGAATGGAAGCTGCGCACAAATAAATAAATAATAAATAATAAATAAAATGTAAAACATATGATATCAAGAGTGACTGTTGATGTAACCATATAAAACAATACAACAAATATATAATGCAATATTGCTATGTGCAAAAAATGTTAGATGAAACCCAGCAAGTAACAAAAAACAAAATACTCATATAGATGAAATAATAAAAAAAAAAAAAAAAAAATATATATATATATATATATATATATATATATATATATATATTAAAGTCCAGTGATGAAGGTGACAGAAAATTCTATGAATGAATTATCTTCTCTGTGATTAACACAAAACACCACCAAATGAGTGAACCACCACCATGCAGCATATGCGCTTACCAGAAGGCAAGCGATATAGAGCCTGTAGTATCAACACAGCATCAAGCAGTGGCGGTGCGTGCATAGAGGGCGCAGGAGCGCCGCCCCCCCTCTCCTGCACCGCTCTATCACCAATAGATAGATTCATGCATTGCATGAATCTATCTATTGTCACCGCTGCCGCCCCCTATTCAGGTGTCCGGCCCCTGATCGGGCGCCGGGCATCTGAATTACAGTGGGGGGGGTGTTGCTGGAAGCGCCCCTATTAGAGCTGTAAGCTCTAATAGGGGACCCTATTAGAGCGGTGGGCTCTAATAGGCTTCCCTAAGTGTAAACAGCGGGCGCACGGCTGTGCGTTCGCTGATTACACAGTACTGTGTTAGGGAAGCGAATACATCGCTTCCCTAACACAGACCCGCCTCTCAGCCAATCAGGTTGCCAGGTCTGTTACCTGTCACCTGATTGGCTGAAGTCACAGGCGCTGTGATTGGACGCTAGGCGTCCAATCACCTAGCGTCCAATCACAGCAGAAGAAGACAGGAGGAGCGCGGGAGAAGACATCCGACGGAGACACCGCTCGTCACCTGACGCCGTCACCAGCTGCACACCGGGACAAGGTAAGTGCAGAGGGCAGGCAGGGGGCACAGTGGCAGCACTTAAGGGGCACAGTGGCAGAACTTGGGGCACAATGGCAGCACTTAAGGGGCACAATGGCAGCACTTAAGGGGCACAATGGCAGAACTTGGGGCACAATGGCAGCACTTAAGGGGCACAATGGCAGCACTTAAGGGGCACAATGGCAGCACTTAAGGGGCACAATGGCAGAACTTGGGGTACAATGGCAGCACTTAAGGGGCACAGTGGCAGAACTTGGGGCACAATGGCAGCACTTAAGGGGCACAATGGCAGTACTTAAGGGGCACAATGGCAGAACTTGGGGCACAATGGCAGAACTTGGGGCAGCACTAAAGGGGCACAGTGGCAGAACTTGGGGCACAATGGCAGCACTTAAGGGGCACAATGGCAGCACTTAAGGGGCACAATGGCAGAACTTGGGGCACAATGGCAGCACTTAAGGGGCACAATGGCAGCACTTAAGGGGCACAATGGCAGCACTTAAGGGGCACAATGGCAGAACTTGGGGCACAATGGCAGCACTTAAGGGGCACAGTGGCAGAACTTGGGGCACAATGGCAGCACTTAAGGGGCACAATGGCAGCACTTAAGGGGCACAATGGCAGCACTTAAGGGGCACAATGGCAGAACTTGGGGTACAATGGCAGCACTTAAGGGGCACAGTGGCAGAACTTGGGGCACAATGGCAGCACTTAAGGGGCACAATGGCAGTACTTAAGGGGCACAATGGCAGAACTTGGGGCACAATGGCAGAACTTGGGGCAGCACTAAAGGGGCACAGTGGCAGAACTTGGGGCACAATGGCAGCACTTAAGGGGCACAATGGCAGCACTTAAGGGGCACAATGGCAGAACTTGGGGCACAATGGCAGCACTTAAGGGGCACAATGGCAGCACTTAAGGGGCACAATGGCAGCACTTAAGGGGCACAATGGCAGCACTTAAGGGGCACAATGGCAGAACTTGGGGCACAATGGCAGCACTTAAGGGGCACAGTGGCAGAACTTGGGGCACAATGGCAGCACTTAAGGGGCACAATGGCAGCACTTAAGGGGCACAATGGCAGCACTTAAGGGGCACAATGGCAGAACTTGGGGCACAATGGCAGAACTTGGGGCACAGTGGCAGCACTTAAGGGGCACAGTGGCAGAACTTGGGGCACAGTGGCAGCACTTGGGGCACAGTGGCAGCACTTGGGGCACAGTGGCAGCACTTGGGGCACAGTGGCAGCGTTTGATGGGCACAGTGGCAGCATTTGATGGGCACAGTGGCAGCACTTGGGGCACAGTGGCAGCGTTTGATGGGCACAGTGGCAGCGTTTAATGGGCACAGTGGCAGCGTTTGATGGCACAGTGAGGCTGTTTGTTTGCGCCCCCCCAAAAATTTTGAGCACCAGCCGCCACTGGCATCAAGACCTCAGATCACCTCTTGCGAATACACTGAGAGCAAACCAGGGAGTCCCAAATCCATAGGCAGTCCAAAGGCAGCAATCACGATCTCAGCAAGGAACGAAAGCTCACCATAGTGTAACTCAATTTCAGGAAACAATTTATTATACAAAAAAGTAATGCACTTGCATTTAAAATCTTTAAAAACGCATGTGTGTAAAATGAAGTAAGCTGGCCGGCTTGTAGACACCCGTCCTATACAGCGATGGCGTCAGCACGCCTCCCTCCCGACGTCCGTTTCGTCAAAGAGGGACTTATTAATGGGGAACGGTTAGGTTCCCCATGAATAAGTCACTCTTTGACAAAATATATAATATACCGGTAATATATATATATATATATATATATATATATATATATATATATTTTTTTTTTTTTATTATTATTTCATCTATATGAGTATTTTGTTTTTTGTTACTTGCTGGGTTTCATCTAACATTTTTTGGTCACATATGGTCACATCAACAGTCACTCTTGATATCATATGTTTTACATTTTATTTAATTTGTGCGCAGCTTCCATTCTATTATAACTTTCTGTGATTGTGCATATCTCGCAATTTTTTAGCTGCCGTCATGTTTTATATTTTTTTGCAAATTTTTTTTTTTTTTTGCACATCTTTTAGGTAGCGCAGTATTTTCTTTTTGCATTCCATTTTGACTTATAATTGAGTTTTTATATCTCTCCATTGGAATTTGTGAGGATTGCAGAAGGAAAAATGCCGGGTCCTCAGGGATCCGATATTCTGTAAATAGTTGAGTAATTCTCTGAACTTCTTGCCAAAACTGTCTAATTGCTGGACATGTCCAGAAATATGTACTATAGTGCCTCTCTCTTGACAGCCCCTCCAGCACCTATCTACCTATAGTGAACAGGGGTGAGTTTAAAGATGAGAATTTAGGATTCTGAATAACCTTTGATCCCATCCGAAGTGTAGGCCCTATCAAAGGATGTAGTTTTAATGCAGAGGGCCTGGCAGCATAACACCATATAGCTCTCTTTAATGGGATTGAGCTTACTTGTTGTTCAATAGTGATCCACAATTTACTCTCTATGTCGGCACCAGTCGATTATTCTACCTAATTGAGCCGCTTGATAGTATTCATATAAATCCGGCACCGCTATTCCTCCTGCTTCTTTGGGTAGGGTCAACAAGTTTCTATTAATCCTTGGGTGCCTACTCGCCCAAATAAATTCTGTAAAAGCAGCTCTGATTTGACTAAAGAAGGCCAGTGGAACAGACACTGGTAGTGCCTGGAAAAGATACAGGAATTTTGGTACTATATTCATTTTCAGTATGTTACATCTCCCGAACCAAGAGTGTCTGGCTTTACTCCATCTTTCTAACAATACTCTAACTTCTATAAGTAGGGGTAACAAATTCTGGGCATAGTATCTGTTAACTTAGGTGGAATCTGTATTCCTAAGTGTCTTAATGCAATTGATGTCCACCTAAACTTAAAGCTATTTTCTAGGCTCTTTTGTAACGGGCGCTCCAGGGACAACCCCATCACCTCCAATTTGCTATAATTTATCTTAAAATTCGACAGAGCTCCGTAACGCTCACTTCCTTTATAAGGTTTGGTAATGATATTTGTGGATTCGTAAGTGAAAAAAGTAAGTCATCTGCAATAAGCGGAGACTTTATACTCCTGTTTCCCCAGTGGAATACCTCTGATATCGGGGTTCTGTCACAATTTTATTTATTAAAGGCTCCAACGTCAAAGCAAATAGGAGAGGCGATAGGGGGCATCCCTGGCGCGTCCCGTTGCTATTGAGAAATTTTCCGAATGTTCTCCATTAGCCTTTACCAGGGCTTGTGGTGTAGAATATATCCTGGCTATCCAGTGTAGTATTCGATCCCCTAATCCCATATGTTTTAACACTCCTGTCATGAAGGTCCAATTGACCCTATCAAAAGCCTTTTCCGCATCTGTATTCGCAAAGATACTCGGCATCTTCCTTTGATTTAAATATTGGACCAAATTCAGTACTTTAATAGTACTATCTCTAGCTTCCCGTGTGGGGATAAACCCCACCTAATCCAATTGTACCAACTGCATCAGGTGAGGTTGTAGATGGAATGTGAGTATCTTTGTGAATATTTTCAAATCCACGTTCAGGAATGATATCGGACGATAACTACTGCACACTGACTGATCCTTCCCTTCTTTTGGTATTACCACAATATGTGCCCTTAATGCCTCCAATGGGGGAGATGATATTTGTCCCCAAGCATTAAAAGTTTTAGCCATGTATAGGCCTAATGATAAAAAAAAACTTTTAAAGTATTGTAAGGAGAACCCATCTGGACCCATATTTCATCGTCCTCATTGCTGTAGACACTTCCTCTGTTGTGATTGGCGTCTCCAGTTCTGTTCGAACTGGGGACGGCAAACTGGCTAATTGTGAGGAGGTTAAGTAAGTATTCTTCCACCGACGAGGACGTTAAGGGAGGCACCGGTAGATTATATAATGAAGTATAGAATTCTCTGAATTCCTTTACAATATCTTTCGGCATTGAAAGTTTTTGACCTCCTTTTGTTTTAATGCATGGTATATATGACCTTCTCTGTTTGTTCTTTTTTTTCCAATAACAGTTTTATTTAAGGTTATATCAGGTACAGTTTAAGTGCAGTGCTTTTTCAAGAAACATAATCAAAGCTTTCTTTCCTAACTTACATGGCTGTGTTATTTCCTGAGATTATAACTGTTATCTTTCTGATATCTATGTACTTTCCTGTTTGTATCAGATTATTTTAACAATTACTTAAAGTGCTATCAACCAAACCTTCCAACTGGTGTAGTGAATAAGAACGTGGGTCTCAAGAGGACACCTAAGGAAAGAGGAAGAATAGGGAGAAAGGAGGAAAAGGAGGGGGGGTAGGTTGTCGTCAACTTGTGCCAGGCTCCGAGTCGATTTGTTCCTCCCGTCGGTGCCACAACTCCCAGACAATGTTATGCATATCCAGACGATCCCGAATCCTCGCTGTCATCCTCTCCATTAATTCTACATCTCTAATCCTAGCATACAGAGCTCCTTCAGGAGGAGGAGAGCGGCGCTTCCAGTTCAGTGCCACTAGGCAGCATGCTGCCATGAGGACGTGCCTAACTAATTTCTTATGTGGAACTGTAGCTTTCAGTGGTGATAGTCCCAGCAGGAAAAATGTATGGGGGATGGGAACCGTCTTCTCAAGGAGACGGGTTAGCAGCTGGTGAACTGAGTTTCAGAAGGGGGCTATCTGTGGGCATTCCCAGTAAATGTGGAATAGAGTTCCCTTGGCTCCCATGCATCCCCACCAGCGGTCTGAACTGGTCGTAGATGGCGTGGAGTACATCTGGGGTCATGTACCAGAAATATAGAATTTTGTAAATATTTTCTTTATAGAGCGTGCAGATCGAGCTCTTGGATGCCTGAGTCCATATGGTCCTCCACTGTTCTATGGGTATCTCCTCACCCAGTGCCTTTTCCCACTTGAGCATGTAATTGTGCTTGCCCATTGTTTCGATGGGCCTCTCATTTAGAATTTTATATATATCGGAGATCAGACCTTTCTGGGCAGAGCCTGCCAAGATGATATTGGCACTGCGCGCGGGAGATTTCCTCCCGGCAGGGTCTGGTGTTTGCCGGGCTTTCAGCCGAGAATCCCCTGTGCGCATGCGCCGCTGCAGTCAGCGGCTCATTGCGAGGGGAATATCTCCTAAACCATACAGGTTTAGGAGATTTTTTTTTACCTACAGGTAAGCCTTATTATAGGCTTACCTGTAGGTAAAAGTTAAAAGACTATACAAGCGCTTTAAAGTCTGGAGACTGACTAGGTCACTCCGGGACCCTAATGTGCTTCTTCTAGAGCCACTCCTTTGTTGCCTTAGTCATGTGTTTTAGGTCATTGTCATGCTGGAAGACCCATCCACAACCCATTTTCAATGCCTTGGCTGAGGGAAGGAGGTTCACACCCAAGATTTGACGGTACATGGGCCCCGTCCATCGTCCCTTTGATGCGCTGAAGTTGTCCTGTCCCCTTAGCAGAAAAACACCCCTAAAGTATATTGTTTCCTCCTCCATGTTTGACGGTGGGGATGGTGTTCTTAGGGTCATAAGCAGCATTCCTCTTCCTCCAAACACGGCGAGTTGAGTTTATGCCAAAGAGCTCGATTTTGGTCTCATCTGACCCGAACACCTTCACCCAGTTCGCCTCTGAATTATTCAGATGTTCATTAGCAAACTTCAGATGGGCCTGTACATGTGCTTTCTTGAGCAGGGGGACAATCTGGGTGCTGCAGGATTTCAGCCCTTCACGGTGTAGTGTGTTACCAATTGTTTTCTTGGTTATGATGGTCCCATTTGCCTTAAGATCATTGACAAGATTGGGCTGATTCCTCACCGTTCTCATAATCATTGAAACTCCATGAGGTGAAATCTTGCATGGAGCCCCAGACCGAGGGAGATTGACAGTTATTTAGTGTTTCTTCCATTTGCGAATAATCGCACCAACAGTTGTCACCCTCTCACTAAGCTGTTTGGCTATGGTAGCTCAATCCAGCCTTGTGTAGGTCTACAATCTTGTCCCTGACATCCTTGAACTTTTGTTGGGTTTTGGCCATGGTGGAGAGATTGGAATCTGATTGATTGCTTCTGTGGACAGGTGTCTTTTATACAGGTAACAAGCTGAGATTAGGAGCACTCCCTTTAAGATAGTGCTCCTAATCTCAGATTGTTACCTGTATAGAAGACACATGGGAGCCAGAAATCTTGCTGATTGATTTTTTTTTGTTATTCTGTCTCTCACTGTTAAAATAAATTTACCATTAAAATTATAGACTGATCATTTCTTTGTCAGTGGGCAAACGTACAAAATCAACAGGGGATCAAATACTTTTTTTCCTCACTGTACATGTAGATTGACGGATGCTTCACCTCCCTCCTATTCTAAGACACAGGTTGGAGGGGCGTGACACAGCCTGTGACTGGTAGAAATCTGCCCACACCATGTTATTGCCAAAAAATAATAAAGATTTGATTTCAAATATATATTTGTATGACAATTTAAAACAGTTTATTGATATACATTTTTTTAACATGTGACCAGCTGCAGAGGACTAGATGCTCCGCCTGCTTATATTTCTCTGCAGACAGGCTGGGAAAGATCTGGGTCATTTGACAGCTGTATATCGATTAGCAAAATGGTACTTTTTTTGTATTAAAATATTTTCATTGCCCTCATCCATATACAGAACTAGAACTAGCAATGTAAATTAAACAGTGTTTGTTTAGTATCACTTTAAAGAGTAAGTTCATCCACCACCCTGCCCAGCCAGACATCCATCTCTCAGTCACTCGGAGACATAAACCAGTCCACAGCTTTGTTTTGTTTTTGTTTTTATTTGAGGGAATTAAACTTGGATGGAAATTTGGGAATTATGGGATGCCCAGGAATTTTCAGCGCAATCTTGCTTGGGACTCCTATATACACTCTAGTATATACACCTCAATCTCCTCTCCAGCACAAACACTTGCAGCACACCGTTCCTCCTCCAGCACTTCCCTTGCTGCAGACTGTTCCTCCTCCAGACTAGCTAGCACCGCATGGGTAGGTCTGACACTGCTTCAGCCAGGTCTCAATTGACTGCCTTTTGTGGGCAGGGACCATGGGGCCCCTGTGGTGTAGAAATAGTTCAGGTGCTAGCTTTCCTCTATTCAGCTACCACTCCCAGATAGCTCTTTTCAGGTCCTGCCAGCCAGCCTGGCTGCATTGACCTCTCTCCACTGCCCTTCTCAGTCCTCTCTTCTGGTTCTGCACCCATCTAAACTGCAATCTCCCAGTTCTCTCAGTACTTTCTAGAAGATAAAGGGAGGGGACAGTGAAGTTATGTGGCCTATATGTCACTAGCTGCTACCCTGAGCCACTCCCAGCCCAAAATGAAAACAAACAGGCCTACCAACTAGGCCTGCCTAAATTTACCTACTCTCAAAGCTCCCAACTGTACCTGATTTCGAGGGACTGTCCCTGATTTAGAGCAATGTCCCTCTGTCCCGCATTCCTCCTCATTTGTCCCTCATTTTGGTCTGATCTATATAGCTGTATATAAAATGCACTTTTTATCTATCAAAAAGTGTTTTCCAGTGCTAAACCTTTTATCTGATTTTTAAATTGCTGCATTTGTAAATTCCAAAAGCCAATATAAAGGAATAGTAGTGGTAAAAAAAAAGCACTTGTGGGTTTAACCAATCTGTTTTTTTTGTACAATTCTCCTTTAAGGGGGTGTGGCAAGGGGTGTGTCCTATGCCTGTATACTTTTGCTGATAGGTGTCCCTCATTCCCATCTCAAAAGTTGGGAGTTATGTACTCTGCCAATGAAAAATCCATACTCCTATCTAACTAGAGGGCGCATTTGGCGAGTGCGAGTATGGACAGGGCTGTGCTGTCCCGGGAATGTATATGCCCCCCATGCCATGCACAGCCTTGCAGCGCGGGCATTTCAATAGCAACTATACAGCCGCCTGGGACCGCCCCTCTCCACCTCCCTCCTGCCGCTCATCCCTGCCCCCCGCATAGGCTTGCAGCAAGGGGCGTGTCAATAGGAGCAGTCTGCCGCCTGGGACCGTCCCTCTCCACCTCCCTCCTGCTGCACATCTAAGGAGTGGGGCGGTGCATGTCTCACGGCAGTCCTAAGTGGGTGGGCTCAAACCCTCTAGGTCTGCCCTCAGTGTTTACACAATGCCTGATCCCCTGGCTGCAGGAGAAAGGTAACTGTCAGTGTGCTGTGATTGAAAGCAGCACATGTGCTTGAGGGGGTTGGAGGCGCTGAATGGGGAATTTTACAAGATGTGTGCTGGGAGGAAAGGGGGGGGGGTTAATTGGAGGCATAGTTCTGAATCATACTTATGCCTCCAATTTCACCCTCCCCCCAAATACCTATGCCTCCAATTCTACTGCATTGCATTGAGGCTGTATTGATGGGCACTGATTGGGCTGCATTGATGGGCACTGATCGGGCAGCGCTGATCAGACTGCATTAATGGGCACTGATCGGGCGCGCACTGTTTGGGCTGCACTGGTGGGTACTGATAGGCTGCACTGATGGGCACTGACTGGGCTGCACTGATCAGGCTGCATTGATGGGCACTGATCGGGCTGCATTGATGGGCACTGATCGGGCTGCACTGATGGCCAGTGGTGAGGCTGCATTGATGGCCAGTGGTGAGGCTGCATTGATGGCCAGTGGTGAGGCTGCATTACTGGCCACTGGTGAGGCTGCATTACTGGCCACTGGTGAGGCTGCATTACTGGCCACTGGTGAGGCTGCATTGATGGCCAATGGCGAGGCTGCATTGATGGCCAATGGTGAGGCTGCGTTGATAGCCACTGATCAGGCTACATTGATGGCCACTGGTGAGGCTGCATTGATGGTCACTGATGAGCCTACACTAATGGGCACTGATAAGGTGCACTGATATGTGGCACTGATAGGCTGCATTGATGGTCACTGATAGGCTGCAATAATGGGTACTAATGAGGCTGCACTGATCAAGCTGTTGTTAATATTTGTTTTTGTAACTGAATTCTGCATAAATAATTTAACAGTGTAATTTTATGAGATAACTTATGAGGGTGTGTTTACGGGTGGAATTGGGGGTGGGCTGTGGCAACTGGTTGCGAGTAACTCTTAAGGCCTGGCTAGTAGCTCAGGACAGACATTTTGAGCCCTGTTTTTATTCAATGCTTTTAAGTTTAGAGTGCTCAAAGTGTTGCATTCTCTCATTACTGGCCATCTATTCTTGGAGATGCCTTTTGCTCACAGCATGCTGCTGGGCCACTTAAAGTACTGTTAAAAGCTGTATGTCAGAAATATCTTTATGTCCAGAAATATAGACAACTGGAGTCCTCTTTTTTTTTTACATTTTGTTTGTTTTGTATTACAAGTTGAGACTGGCCCATCACTCATCCTGTGCCTCCATATTGGCCCTTTAATGTGATAGGTATACTCAGTACCAGTAGACAGTCTTGGAATGGTGGAGAGGAGGGGCCAGGTCTGACTTTTACAGGAAAAGTCAAGATTTACTTGACTGATTGCGCTTTATGCGGTTTCAGTAAAGGTAATCTCTGTTTAGCAGAAGTCTATGAAGACGAAACGCGTAGAGTCCATATGCTAACCAAGCCACTAATTTAAACTGCGCTTTTTTTACTCGTTCAATTGAACTTTTTAATGCAAATACTGTTTTTGTGGATGTAGGAAGATACATTTAGTAATATATTTTTTATCTGCCTACTGGATTTGCAATGTGGAGGCCCTCTTTTTTCTTTTTCTATTTTTGAAAACCTTCATGCATTGAGAGGACCCTGGATGACGATTAAGGTATCCAATATCTCCATATAAAATGGAAAATAGGAAATCTGGGCACCTGGGATTAAAGCATTCCCATTGGTGAGTATGGTTCTACATTTCCCTTCAAGTTGGAATACCCTATTGGTTTGGACCGGATTCATACATACCGTATGTCAGTACAAGCTCGTTCGGCTCACTGCTAACAGCTTGTGAGTCCACCACTGCCGGTAAGGGTACCCCATCTCTTTCCCTATTTTATATGAGAAATATGAAGGCATCAGCTAGAATGTTGGTTCAACTCTAGAACATATTGAGAAATAACACAGAGATCCGTAAACACTAGCAGCGTTATTATATGTTTATTAGTTTGAACTCTTTTTTGTTTATCTCAGTATGGTCCCTATATGCTAAGCATTCCTGCATGATATATTTTGCATCATTGCTTTTAATATTATCATTGGAATCAGTGACACTTATATTTTCATCGTCATTATATCATCTAGGCCTATCTCCAAGCAGGCCATTATATAATTGTGTGGTTTGTGGAAGTGCGGCCTTGTGTTTATATATTTTGTCTACTATTTTATTTGTAAAAAATGTTTTTTATCAGCACATCTATCACTAATCTTTAAGGCTTATGTAAGTCTGTGTGTTACATGATTACATACACAAATGGTTTATATATAGTCTTAAGTGATTTACACTTATGTAATAGTAAGTTTATTTAGAGCACAGTTTTTATATTTTATTTATTATTTCTTGGAAGTGTGCGATTTTTTGCCACTTATTGAGCTGCATTTTGTTATACACATTCATTGTCTTCACGACTCACGTTTCACATACACCAGCAATACTTGTAGATCACTTTTTTTGCCCATAATAACGTGTGCGACTTTGATCTTAGGGTTAGTCGCTTTGTCACAATTTGATATTTGTTTTATCACATATATCTTTTTATTTCACTCTGAATTTCAGAGTATCACATTAATGTTTAAGGCACAAGCTGCATTCAGATTCACATTCTGATATGCTTTTGTGAATTACACACATTATTAGCGCCACACGTTTACTCTTTTTCTTTACACAATTATTCTGACTGTTGTGTTGGCTGCTCACTTCTAGGGTAGGCGCGGTATTATCACTATATATTTTTAATCTCTGTTTATGCATTTTTTTAATTCATTGTGCAGGTTTGTGATTTTCTAATCATACACTTGGCTATTCATTTATCCAATATGTAACTCTCAAAAATGTGCATAGTAACCAATCAGCTTTCAGGTTTTCTTCTCAAAGCTAAATTGAACAAGCTGAAGTTATAAGCTGTTCGGTTACTATGCACAGCTGCACAGTATTCTGTGTGCACCAGTTATAGTAAATCTCCCCCATGACCCCACTCCAGATATACATCGCTCATAGTTACATGGTTATAAGCACTAATCTTGGTGCTAGTCACAAACAAACCAGGGAACTACAAGGGAATGGAAGTTACATGACATTCTAGGAAGTTTCAAGGGGACTGATGGTATTTTATTAATAGATTAATAATGTAGTAATTTATCATTTAAAACGTTTACACGTGTAGTAGGTCCAGGTTATTAAGCCAGTTTCCAGAAATACAGGGGGCCTATTGCTCAGCAGCTTTGCGCTGAAGCACCACTATATCCCACCGGTTTCTAGTACAGTCAATCTTCGGTTTTCTCAGAGTCCCTATATACCACGGTGGTCCAGATGCAATTATAATATAGTTATAACTACAAACTTTTAATCTGTTGTCCAGGCCAGAAAAAAAGGATACATTTAAGCAAGGACAACAGCCTTATTGTTGGGGCACCTGTCTATGCTGCCACTGGCTTCTGTCAGTTATACCTAATCAGGAAGTGCTGCCTGCTAACTGTTGAAGCAAAAGCATTTAATGTAGAGAAGACAGGTTACCCAAGCTGACTGTCTGCATGCTGGGTAGCTTTAAATGAAATCATATCACATAAAAAGCCCAACTCCAGTCTAGCCCCAAAAAATCTAGCTGTCCACATACAGTGGGGGAAATATTTATTTGATACCCTGCAGATTTTGTAAGTTTTCCCACTTTCAAAGAAATGAAGGGTCTATAATTTGTTATCATAGGTAAATTGTAAATGGTAGAGACAGAATATCAACCAAGAAACCAGAAAAAACACATGATACAAATGTTATAGAGTTGCAGTTCAGTGAGTAAAATAAGTATTTGATCCCCTACCAACCAACAATAATTCTGGCTCCCACAGACTGACTACAGTATGTGCTCATGTGGTACAAAGATTAGTCCTGTCAATTTAAGAGGGTGCTTCATTTGACATCTCATAATGTAAATAAAAGACACCTGTCCACAGAGTCTCTTTCTTCCATTCAAACCTCAACATCATGGGCAAGACCAATGAGCTGTCAAAGGACGTCAGGGACAAGATTGTAGACCTGCACAAGGCTAGAATGGGCCTTAAGCAAGAAGACCATAAGCAAGAAGCTTGGTGAGAAGCTTGGTGAGAAGGAGACACAACTATTGTTCACAAATAGAAGAAATAAATATGAACCATCAATTGCCCTCGGTCTGGAGCTCCATGCAAGGTTTCGCCTCATGGAGTAAGGATGATCATGAGAAATGTGAGGGATCATCCCAAAACTACACGGGAGGAGCTTGTATATGATCTCAAGGCAGTTGGGACCACAGTCTCTAAACAAACCATTGTTATGGACTATGGATTGAAATCCTGCAGTACCCGCAAGGTCCCACTCCTCAAGAAGGCACATGTACAGGCCCATCTGAAGTTTGCCAATGAACATCTAAATGATTCAGAGAAGAATTGTGAGAAAGTGCTGTGGTCAGATGAGACCAAAATTGAGCTCTTTGACATTAACTCGACTCATCGTGTTTGGAGGAAGAAAAATGCTGACTATGGCCCTAAAAACACCATCCCTGCAGTCAAGCACCAAGGTGGAAACATAATGCTTTGGGGCTGTTTCTCTGCTAAAGGTACAGGCTGACTTGGCCGCATTGAGTGGCCAATGGACAGGCTATGTGTTGTAAAATCTTGTATGATAACCTTCCTCATTCAGCCAGAACACTGAAGATGGGTCGTGGATGGGTCTTCCAGCATGACAATGACCCAAACCATACCGCCAAGGCAACAAAGGAGTGGCTCAAGAAGAAGCACATTAAGGTCATGGAGTGGCCTAGCCAGTCTCCAGACCTTAATTCCATAGAAAATGTATGAAGGGAGCTGAAACTTCGAGTTGCCATGTGGCAGCCTCAAAACCAGTGGCAGCCCATAATGCAGGGCGCAGGGGCGCCGCCCCCCTAATCCATATGTCCAGCCCCCCTAATCTACATGCGGGGTGTGAGATGCATGGATTTCAATGGGGGTATTTTTTTTATTTACTTTTTTAGGAGCCCGTGATTAGAGCCAGAGGCTCCAATAGAGTTTCAAAAAAGGGTGGGCTCGGGGCACAGAGCACTGTTCCCCGAGCCCACCAAGTTGTGTGACAATAGCTAATTCATATTCACTATTGTCTTCCTGATTCTCCTCCTGGCCAGTCAGGAAGCGGGTTCTGAGACCCGTCACGTGATTGGCCGTGAGGAGAAGCCATCCTATTGGCCACCGAGGAGGAGGATGGGGATGCAGGGGAAGCCGCTGTGAAGCACCAGGAGAAGGAGACGCCGCCTGGAGGAAGCGCTGCCCGTGACCTAGATGGGGTAAGTGCGAGGGTGATGACCGACCTGCAAGAAACCCTAAAGATTTATAAAAGATTTGTAAAGAAGAGTGAACCAAAATCCCTCCAGAGATGTGTGCAAACCTGGTAACCACTTACAAGAAACATCTTACCCTGTGCTTGCCAACAAGGGTTTCTCCTTCAAGTACTAACTCATGTTTTGCTTGGGGATAAAATTCTTATTTTACTCACTAAACTGCAACTCAATTTATAACATTTGTATTGTGTTTTTTTTCTGGATTTTTGGTTCTGTCTCTAACATTTAAAATACACCTACTCTAACAATTATAGACTCTTCATTCCTTTGTAAGTGGGCAAACTGACAAAATCTGCAGGGGATCAAATAATTATTTTCCCCACTGGCAGAAAAAAATGTATGAAAAATATGAATACTTTACATTTCTTCAGGTTTCCTCCCCACAGTTCTGGTATTGATGTTGTCAGATCTCCCCCAGCCACTCCCCTTCAAACATCATCACATACAATGTAGCACCAGTGGTGGCTGCTAGTTCAGTATTGTATTTGATGACGTCTTGGGAGGGGCAACGGCACAACTGGAGAAGAGGTGAGGCTTCGGGGATTGTATATGCTGAGTACATCATGACCCAACCCATATATCGTAATTCAGAATACATTTCCTTGTGCAGTTTCCTGCAAGATTATAACCACTCATTATCACATTACCACACTCATCACATTTTTACGGAGAAAGCATCATACAGAATTATTCACAAGACCTTTTTTAAGGTTCACAAACTACAATCAAAATGAAACATAACTCATTTAAAAAAAAAAAACAGTTCTATATATTCTACTGTCTATAGTTTGCTTTATTTTTTTGTTTATGCATAAATAACATCATTTATATATGAGAGCTTTTATTCATTAATTATTATATGTGAAGTAATTTATTAAGTATGATATGTATGACTATTTGTAATGATTATGATATACAAGACCCCACAAGAGCTTTAATAATCATGTGTATGTTTACTAAAGTATGCATTTTACCAGTGAAAGAAATGTAATGATGGAAGTATTTGTAATGTAGTCTTGGCCTTTTGTAAATGGTTAATTTGATTTATTAAACTAATATGGGGCTTTTTGTATTAGCTTAGAGTAACCTATATTTCCTGTTTGTTATTCCTTAGTTTGTTTGAATTCATGTTACAAACCAGTATAATTGTGAATAAAGTTATGTTTTTGTTACATGACAACCTTAAAATATAACTATGGTATAAATGGTATAACTTGATTGTGAATTGTGATTGTGAATGGTTTTTAATGTATTGAATAAAATTGTAATCTTGTTTATTATTAAAATAAAAAATGTAAATTTAAAATATAACTATAGGCAAAGCTTATTTTTTAATTTTTTTCCACCTTGGATAGCGTAAGGAAGGATTATAACCCCTGTAAGGTTATTTTTGCCATCTTTGTCCCATTAGGGAGATTTACCTTTTACTTCCTGTCCTATAGCCAAACAGGAAGTGAGGAAATCCCTGCAAATTAAGGGAATCTCTTGGGAACCCCTCTATTACTTTTCTGGGGACAACCCAAAATTTCAGATTTTCTTTTACTTTCAATGATAATGGTAAACAGGACAAATAGAGAGGGTGAATCTCCCTAACAAGGACACAGACAGACAGAAAAAAAAATAAAAAAATGAAAGGTGTTCTAATCCAACTTCCCTCTATCCAAAAGTAAAAAAAAACTTTTGCCTTTAGTTATACTTTAATGTCTCCAACAATTTTGAAAATAGGATAAATAAAATGTTGTAAATTGACTTGTCATCATTTAATTTTCTTCAGTATCCATCAGGTACAACTATCATACAAATTCAAAGACATAAAGATCCCTAGGATGTTTGCGTATAACCGTCTGAACATGTAGATCTCCCACCAAGAATGATGGGTGATAAAAGATGGCTGTGTCTATTCTTGAAGCTACCGGGATGTTTTTTTCCAACATGTTAAAAGAATTGGTTCTTTTTTATGGAGAAACGGGAACAAGTGGTAACTGGCTTCTAAAATTTTCCAGCGCATCAGTAAATCTTACTCTTTGGCATTCATAAAGAATGTTGTAGATATTCCACAGATTGCGGAACTTGTCATAGATTCATGTACATGTCGTTGGGGTGTTTATGAACTTTTACCAACTCTTACAAAACTGTCTCAAGCTTCTTTGCTGCAAAGTGGTGGCATTTTACAGGCAGAAAAGCTATTTAGAAAAGTTGGCAGAATAATGAAAACTTACCAAACATCAGTTCCAGCAGAACCTAATGACAAATTTTGTTATAGAATTGTCTCAAATATGCGACACACAAAATCAACAATTTACTCTAACATGGAAGAGGTCTCATTTACTTCCACTTTCCTTATAACCGATGTGTTGTTATTTCTGAATTTGACACAATAGCGCGATACAATAAAAATGTTGCAAAAAAAGAACTACTAGAATTTGTTGCATGCATCATTACTAGCAATAAAAATGTCAGAGGTTTTCATTATTTGGAGCAAGGCTCCCAACTACATACACTGAAATACAGTACTCAACTTCTGGCCTGTTCTGAGTGGAACCTGTCCTGTTAAACCACTGTGTATGGTCTTGGCCACCGTGCTGCAGCTCAGTTTCAGGGTCTTGCCAATCTTCTTATAGCCTAGGCCATCTTTATGTAGAGCAACAATTCTTTTTTCAGATCCTCAGAGAGTTCTTTGCCATGAGGTGCCATGTTGAACTTCAGTGACCAGTATGAGAGAGTGAGAGCAATAACACCAAACTTAACACACCTGCTCCCCATTCACAATGAAGACCTTGTAACACTAACGAGTCACATGACACCTGGGAGGGAAAATGGCTAATTGGGCCCAATTTGTACATTTTCACTTAGGGGTGTACTCACTTTTGTTGCCATCGGTTTAGACATTAATGGCTGTGTGTTGAGTTATTTTCAGGGGACAGCAAATTTACACTGTTATACAAGCTGTACACTCACGACTTTACATTGTAGCAAAGTGTAATTTCTTCAGTGTTGTCACATGAAAAGATATAATAAAATATTTACAAAAATGTGAGGGTGTACTCACTTTTGTGAGATACTCTATATCACAAATGCCTTTTTTAGGCATCTAGTTCTTGGAAATATTTAAAATAAAACTGTTTAAGGGGTTCCCTTTCCCCTATCAGTCAAGAATTTGAGTATTTTTTTAATTACTTAATTGTGGCCAGTGTTTGTCTTCATTACATCATAGTTTAGTGGGTCTGAACAATGGTCACATGATGCTATAGGTACGTCCATTATGCTAAACTTTTCTGTCAGTCAATATGATGAAGTGTGGAGGGTTTTCAGGGGGCATATTATCCCCCCCCCCATTGCAAAATGAAAGATATATATATATATATATATATATATATATATATATATATATATATATATATATATATATATATATGTTGAGTACAGTATAGGGGATTTCAACAACTCCCAGTTTTTTTTTCCTTAACAATATCCTGCCTCTAAATTTGACTGGAGTTTCGCTTTGTAAAGTTCAGCAGAACAGAGTTTGGAGTAGTTTGTTCCATCTCATTGAATTTGAAGTTGAAATGATCAAATCAATCCTGTGAAAAAGGAAAACGGGTTACTGACACGGCAAATGCTTTCATATGTTTGCTACTCAGAATAAATGTCAGAGCCATTAGCAAGCCACACAAAACGTCTCTCATAGGCATTACCAGTTACCAACCCATCCTAAGGGTCTTGTGACTGTGGCCTGTCTAAAATTCCAAGAAAAGCCACAATTCCTTGGAGAGCAATAACTGGCACTTCTCTACATGTAACTCTATAATGTTTTTTTTTTTTTGCTCTATCTGATTTTTCAGCCATCTGTATGGCTTCATTGTTATAGGTTTGTTTCAGTTAATGTACCTAATAGGTTTTAAAGTGGTTATAGGATGGTTAATTGTGCTGGCTGCTTAGAATGCTTCATTCTATAAAAAATAATTAGAAATGCATTTATGGTACACAGATTTTTAAATTGTAGGAACTGAACGTACTGTGTAATTACAGATTTCAAAATAATTAGAGAATAATGGAAACACTTAAAAATTGTTCCAGAAAATAATTAAGGTAAATATAACAAATATCGTATATTCATACTGGATTGAATTCCTATAATTCTCAAAGCAAAATCCATATAAATCTTATTGTTGATATATTTTGTGTGATATTTAATATAAAATACATCTGGCAGAACTTTTGATTCTTCATTTGCGCTAAAGTGAGGAAAACAGAGAGATTGCAAATGGGACTGATTTACTATAGGAGTAGAAAATGATCAATTTAAAAAGCCTTTTCCCTAGAACACCCAGTCTTGTGATGGGCAATTTAAAATAAAAGATTAATTTTTCCTTGCACATGGTTGTGTAAACATAGTTTCACTAAACTGGGTGAACATTCTCTACTTCATTAGTAAATTGAACATCAAGTTCACATTGCAACAGTACATACGTTAATTAAAAAAAATGTGGTTTGTGCACATTTGGCCAGGCCCCAAGGTTTGCACATTGGCACTTTTTTATCAATTTGTATGTCACTGCACCTCATTTTGTGTCACCTCTCACTCAGAAGTGTGGGGTGTGGGTCTTTGGGCCTACCCTGAAGTCTAGGGCGAGGATGTGTGGTCATCAGGTTCCTAACGCCCTGCCTTTGGGTCTCTTTTGGGGAGAGCCCCCCCCCCCCCCATCCAGTATTTGTTGATTGGCTTTGGCTAATCATGAGGGGTGGGGTGTGCCAGGAATTTTAGCTAGGAGGACCTGAGTGTGCAGTGCCACTGTCAGGAGTCTTGTGCCCCAGGGGGCCAGGGAGAGGCCCTTCTTCTTTGGGAGGTGATCATGATGCACTGTAGTATACTTTTTTGTGTGTGGTTTTTGCTCATTGCACTGTGAGCTCGAAAAAAAAACAACATGATGACTTTTTTTGGATTAAATGTTTGTTGACAAGTGTATATGTACTGAAAATAAATGTTCATATTCAGCAGACTAGGACTTTGGCTCATGTTGCATTAGGATAAGGGTCTCCAAACTTCAGTACAAGGACACAACGTATATTTAATAAATATTCACAAACACAAAAAAAATCCATATCAGAGTCACCCTTACATCAGAGGTTCCCCTCATGGCACATTGAGGATACCTTACCGACCCTAACCACAGGGTAGATACAATTCTGTAGGGGGCTGAATGTGGCTTGCGGGCTATACTTAGGAAACTCCTGCACTAGGAGATGGAGGATGAGGTGTTTAGACAGTTTAGTGGGATATACACAATGAAAAAGGAATGTTGCTTATTCAAAGCTCTGAGATCAGGTGTAAAAGTGACTTCACTTGTCAATAGTGTTGTCACCCTTTTGCCAGTGTGGTGCTGCAGGGGTTTTTGATCAAAAGAATAGCTGAACAAAAAATATTTTATAAGGTAAATCAATTAAATTCAAGTGTTAGAAGGCTTGTAGGCAGGCGCAGTCTACTTTTTCCACTATGGCAGCGCCATTCCAGTTGGAAAGGAAGTCAAGAGAAACATGGTTCCTCTATAGCAGTAATATGCAATTAGCGGCCCTCCAGCTGTTGCAGAACTACAAGTCCCATGAGGCATAGAAAGACTCTGACAGACACAAGCATGACACCCAGAAGCAGAGGCATGATGGGAATTGTAGTTTTGCAACAGCTGGAGGTCTGCTAATTACATATCCCTGCTCTATAGCTTCCGGGTCACTAGGGAAGCTGTCTGATTGAATGCTGCCACCCCATGTGACTCTTGCAGCCATATTGGGTCAGGCAGAGCCTATTTAAGGCCCTGACTCCAGGCTTTGCACAAATTTGCAAGTAGGTAGAGTAGGCACAAGTACCCTGTCTGTTAGGGACAGAACTAGTGGCAGTGTAGGGAAAACATAGGGATCGCTAATTCTCTAGACATCTTCCCGTTTGGGGCACAAAACGGCCAGGCCGCATTCTGCCCCTTTTAGCAGGTGCTGTCTGTTCAGCTAAAACCTGCTCTCTACACTCCATTGGGATCTGTGAGTGTTCCTGGTTGAGCTGTCTTGCCACCGGGTTTATTGTAAACTGTGTTTTGTTTTACTTCAATACAAGCTCTTTACATCGCACTTGGACTCTGTGTGCTATTGCCGCCGCAACCATACTGCACCCAATCTACAGGTTTTAAATCCCTCTACATTGTAAACAAGACATGCAAGGCTTAATTCACAAAGCTAACACACTAGGATAAGGATCCATAGTTTTAAAAAGTAAAAGTTATTCTCAGTTGATTCCAATGAAATATAACATTGACTATCATGTGGTTTAAAACGATCCTTTCTACTAAACATGTGCACTGCCGAAAAATGTGTTCGTTTTTAGTTTTCTTTCATTTGTTTTTTTTTTATTTTTTTTATCGGGTCATTCTTTATGATCGAAATTTGTAAATACGTCAATTCAAAAATCCGAAAATAAGAAAGAAAATTCGAAAGAACGAAAATTCAAAATAATAGCTAACTAAGTAACTAATAATAACTAACTTTTAAATTATAGGTATTGGAATTTCCTTTCAA
The DNA here is from genome assembly GCA_028564925.1 of Lithobates sylvaticus. NCBI lineage: Eukaryota > Metazoa > Chordata > Amphibia > Anura > Ranidae > Lithobates > Lithobates sylvaticus. Next base: position 352,924,139 of record CM053029.1, read on the forward strand.
ATTTGGCTGTTAGTCAACGTAACGAATATGAATCTATCCGAAGTTACAAATTATCCGAAATAACAAATGCTGCATCTAAACAAATGTAATGGAACACCATTAATAATAAAAAGTTTTCATTATTATTATTATTTTTATTTATTATTATTATTAATTTGTTAGGCTTCATTCGTTTAGATATGGCATTCCTTATTTTGGATAATTCGTAACTTCGGATAAATTCACATTCATTACGTTGACTAACAGCCAAATTTGAAAGGAAATTCCAATACCTATAATTTAATCGTTAGAAATAGTTAGGGCTAGTTTACACTTGCTTCAAAACATAGCATTGGACATGCTTTGTTAAAGCTTTCTGAACGCCAGTCAAAGCCTCTGTCACTAAATAAAATGGTTAGCTTACAGTCCTTTACACCTTACTTTTGCTTGGTGGTTCGATGAGGCTTTGATGGGGCTTCGTGGGGCTTCAAGCGAGCTTTGCCCTAGACTTCTATGGAGGCTTTGAAGCACCACTGAAGCTACATGGGGTATCATTTTTGAAGCGAAGCCGAAGCAAAGCAAAAAGCAAGGTGTAAACAGGACTGTAAGCTAACCATTTTACTTAGTGACAAGAGCTTTGACTAGCGTTCAGAGAGCTTTAACAAAGCCTGTCTGAAGCCTTGTTTTGAAGTAAGTGTAAACTAGCCGTTAATGTGTGTTGAAGTCGAAGTAAGTGTAAATGAGCCCTTAGGGCTCATTTACACTTGCTTTGGCTTCAACGCACATTAAAGCTCCTACTGCTTCAACAAGCTTTTTTGATGTGTTTTTGATGCTTCAATTAGGCTTCGGTGGTGCTTCAATGAGGCTTTGGTGGTGCTTAGTTGAAGCAACGGTGGTGCTTCAGTGAAGCTCTTTTGGGGCTTTGTAGAAGCTGGCAGGAGCCGTGTGTGTGTGTGTTTATATCTCACACCTGCAATTTCTCCAAAACAAAGAAAAGCTAAAGCCTCTCAAAAGCTGCAGGTGCTTCAAACCAGCTTTGCCATAGACTTCAATGGAGGCTTTGAAGACACTTTGAAGCACCACAAAAGCTACATGGGGTATAATTTTGAAATTAAGCCAAAGCAAAGCAAAAGCAGGTGTAAAAAGGAATAAACATTTTGTTTAGTGACATGATCTTTGACTGGCGTTAAGAGAGCTTTAACAAAGCATGTCCGAAGCCTTGTTTTGGAACAAGTGTAGGCGAGCCCTTAAGTTATTATTAGTTAGTTATTATTTCAGATTCTTTTGAATTTTCGTTCTTATTTTTGGATTTAAAATTTTTCGGATTTCAAATTATTGATTTTGCGAACGTTCAGATTTTTCAAATTTACGAATTTTCAAATTTGCGAATATTCGGAAAAATTTGTCAAACAGGTTTTTGTTAATTCAGATATTTTCGAATGAGTGAAAATTTGTAAAAAAATGAATTTGGAACGAAACGAATTGCGCATGTCTACAGTGCTAAATGTTTGTGATATATACTCAATAAGGCCCCTTTCACACCGGGGCGTTTTTCATGCGGTGCAGCGCTAAAAATAGCGCCTGTTCACCGCATGAAAAAATCCTGCCCCTTTAACTCCAGTGTGAAAGCCGGCGGGCTTTCACACTGGAGCGGTGCGCTAGCAGGATGACAAAAAAAGTCCTGCTAGCAGCATCTTTGGAGCGGGATAGGAGCGGTGTGTTCACCGCTCCTATACCGCTCCTTCCCATTGAATAGAATGGGACACCGCGGTGAAACCGCGGCAATACCGCCGCAAAGCGCCGCTACGGCGGCGCTCTGCGGGGGGTGTTTAACCCTTTTTCGGCCGCTCGCGGGGGGTAAAACTGCACCGCGAGCGGCCGAAAACCGCGGTGAAAACGACGGTAAAGCAGCGCTAAATATAGCGCTGCTTTACGGTCACCGCGGCTCACCGCCCCAGTGTGAAAGGGGCCTAAAACTGCATCCTTGAGATGTGTTGCACTTTCCATGTAAAACAGATGATTCCATTACATACCATCTACCAACACCCAGATAAATAGGTTTGAATTGATTATTCAAATTCAGGGACAATGCAGCCGCTCCAGAGCATGGGAAACAAATATCTTTCAGATTATATATAATACAAAGCATTAGGCTGTCATTGTTGACCCCATTTTTTTTACAATCGCATCCATATGTTTATAGACATTCAAAGCCTTCACGTCTTAGAAAAATCTGCAGAATTAAAGGTAGGCTCCAATGAAACGTGAAAACTTGACATTTACACTGCCTCCTTAGGCACAGTCTGCTATTTGAGTGGCTCCACTTTTTATCCCAGCGTACATTTTGTGCAGCTCAATACATCGGTATGGCAATCTGTATCATATTTTTTCACCTACACAAAAACTGAGCCAGCAAAAATGTTAGCCTGTGCGTTGCCTGGTTACTAGCGGCGATCTTTATTACAGTTTCCTCGGAGAAAAGAATCATGATAAGGCTGACTCAGAAGCACTGTAAAAAACGTGCTAAATTTTTATTGCTTTCATAATACTCACTTTATTGGTGAATTTAGAGGACTTGGTTCCAGTATAGTTACTATTTAGCTGTTTAACAATTAACAGTTTATTCAATCGACCTTACTGGGTTGTGTGGAGTTGTTCTCCTAAACCAGCACCAGTAAAAAAAATAACTCCACCTAAAATGTTTGTATTTTGTATATACTGTGGATGGGTTAGACTTTGTCATTTTTTTAAATTGCTGTCTAAGCTTTAGGCTCGGTTCACACTGCTGTGCTGCGAATTTGTTCCGTTTTATTGTCCTGTGTGAGGTGCGAATTTACCGCAAATTTACCGTGATTTTACAGCAAATTTCAGGAGTTGGACATAGCTGCGATTGATGTTCTAGCCCAATGTTTCTCAACTCCAGTCCTCGAGGCGCCCCAACAGGTCATGTTTTCAGAATTTCACTCAGATGAAACAGCTGTTGTAATTACTAAGACAGTGAAACTGATCAAATCAGCTGTGCAAAATAATGGAAAGCCTGAAAATATGACCCGTTGGGGCGCCTTGAGGACTGGAGTTGAGAAACCCTGCTCTAGCCAATGGAATCATAATGTAACTAAAAAAAAAAGGTGTTAACTTCCTGTGTACGTCCTGGTTTTTGTGGAGAGTAGTGTGGTGGAATTCGCACATATCTGAACCAACAATGCGATTCCAGAACGATTTACATTGATGTCTATGGAGAGTAAATTTGCAACGCAACGCTGTGAACTCTCACACGACCCTTTTTTTTATCGCATCGCATTCGGAGAGGTCTCGCAACGCATATATGTGAACGACTGTCATTGAAAACAATTACTTTTTGGATGACATGCGATTCTAGTTTTTGTTTAACGCATCAAATTCGTTATCAACTCGCACAAGTGTGAACCGGCACCTATTGAGAACTCCTTCAGACCCTCCACATCCTTTCTACATGATGACTTTGTGATCCTCTAGCAGAGACAAAATAGACAAGTAATAATAATAAAAAAAAAAAAAAATAGTCTTCCCCTGCTCTTTTCTAAAAAGAGGGGATTTATTGCTGTCTGTGTTGTTGATTTCCCACTATTTCCTGTCCTGCAGACAACACTGTCACCGGCATGGGAATTGGTGTGAAATCTCTAACCCGTCCCTATTTCAAAACTAAGGTAGACATAATAATTCCTCTAGCAGTGAGGATATCCATAATGTACACATTGTAATATTCCGTGTTGCCACTATATCACATGGTCGGTAGATGCAATAATGTTACACTGGGGTTTGATAGTTGTTACAATTTCAATTTATCAGCACCCTGGTCATGTATTCTACTGACAAGCTTTCAATGAAAAAGTTTTGCTTAAAGGGCCCATTCAGGTCCTAGTGTCCTGATAGTTTGTGTTTTGCATGTGTTAGCACAAATGAGTAAATGTGTACCAAACAACAGAAGTGGTGTCTGCATTCGTTTTCTTTTTTTAAGCTTTTTTTCCCCCTCTGTTTTCACTGTTTTCTGTGATCTGACCAGTAACACACCTCCTGTATTATAGTGCCCACACTATGGATGAAGAAGCAACAGGGGAGGGGGGGGGGGGGGGGGCAGTGGGAGGGAGGGAAAACCTCCCAATTTTTGGAGATGAGAACGAAAGACACCTATTAGCAAAAGTATGTAGGCATAGGACCCACCCCCTGCCACGCCCCCTTAAAGGAGGATTATACAAAAAAATGATTAGTTAAACCCACAAGTGCCTTTTTTTTTACCACTACTATTCTTTTATATTGGCTTTAGAAATCTACTAATGCTGAGATTTCGAAAATTTGATGAAGTGTTTAGCACTGGGAAACATTTTTGAAAGATAAAAAGTGCATTTTATATACAACTATAGAGGTCAGACCAAAATGAGGGACAAATGAGGAGGAAAGAGGGACAGAGGGACGTTGCTACAAATCAGGGACAGTTGGAAGCTATGGGAGTGTTAGATGTACTAGCAGATGTAAATAAACTAACAAACTGAAGCCAAACTCCAGCTAATACTTTATAAGTATTACTTTATACTTTATAGGCAACAGTTTTGTTCCGTTTGGGATAAAGGTTTTACTTAAAGAGGAGTTTCCATAAAAAAAAAAAAAAAAAAATTAAAAGTCAGCATCTACAAATACCGCAGCTGCTGACTTTTAATAATCGGACACTTACCTGTCCAGGGTGCCCGCGATGCGGGGGATCGAAGCCCCACTCGTGCCCCCCTCTGCTCGGCAGCGCCGGCATTGCAACTGTGGGCACCCAGCTGTGGCTTCACAGCCGGGTACCCACTGCGCATGCGCGAGCGAAGCCGGGCGCCGTGATTGGCCACGCAGTCATCTGGGACCTGTCACGTGTCCCAGATGACTGACAGGAGGGAGGGGGCAGAGCTGAGCCCTTCCTGCGTGGAGGGGAAGTGATGTCACCAGCCCAGGCACTGAATAAAATTTTAATGATTTTCTTTTTTTTTTTTTTTTTTTAGTTTTAATGATTTTTTTTTTTTCTGTGCGACACCACTTTAAGTAAATAAAAGCTAATCATAGGTCCATGCACACTGAAGCTCATAACGTCTGTTTTTGGGAGTTTGGGCTTTTTTTTTTTTTTTAACAACCCATAAACTCACCTCTATTTTATCCTATGTGTCCATGCACGTCCATGACGTTTTTGGATGTTTATCAGAAGTGGAGTTTATGGGCTGTTTCCTGAACGCCATAAAATCGCGTTCAGGAGTTGTTTTTCTGACCACAAAAAACGCCAAGCGCTCACAAATGCTGATAAACGTAGATAAACGCTCAAAAATGTGGCTCACCAGCATTTTTTATCGTTTTTGATCCAATGAAAAAAAAAAACATTTAAAAAAAAAAAATGCCAAAGCGGGAAAATGTGAAAAAACGCTATTGCAAAAACGTCAAAAGACTCACTGAAAAGCTACTGGCATTTTTATAAAGTTATTTTAATGTCCAGTGTGCATGAAGCCTAAGCACCCCTGTCAGTGGTAAATGGTTTGTTTCAACCCTCTAACTGCTACATCCGCAGGACAGCTTGGTCTGTTGAAAAACATTCAGACTTACTGGGCTGGTCGGATCACCAGGTGAAAATCAAAGAAAGAAAGTCTAAAAAATAAAATGAATGCAGCAATCACATCTAAGAATTGGTAAGCTGCAATATAATAAATGTTTGCTTTAAATGTCAGGCCATTTAAATGAACCATTTTTGGAAACAAGGATATGTGTTTTTTTTTTATTTATTTTTTTTGATCACAAAGAAAAGCAACATTTCGGGACCATGCATGGACCCTTTGGTAGGCATGTGATGAAGAGTAAAGGATTCCAGTATAGCATGCAAGAGAATTATACCACATGTATGGCAACGCAGTGTACCACAACCCACAGTAGTGCACAGTAAAGCACATCCATCGGAGCTGTGCTGCCTTGATGTGTTGGGGTTTCATTCTAAATGAAGGGCACTGCAATGAACTAATGCATATAAATGCGACCCACTGTTTGGAATAAACCATTTAACACTGACTGGGGTGCTTACAATGATCAGCTTTCATTTATGTAAAAACCTTTATCCCAAAAGGAATAAAACAGTCGCAGGTAATCGCTGCATCCAATAAGCCACAAATAACTGTGGGAGCTAATCCCAGGCAACCCCTGCTGTCTCTGCCACAGATAATTGCAAAAAGCCACATTCACAAGTGTAAATGTGGCCTATTAGATAAGTCTGCATAGGGATTGTAATTTTAGGTGAAATATTTAGATTGTAGCATGTGCCTAATGTGAGGGGATCTCAAATAATTTTAGGCATATTCATAATTTCCCCCCTCTGCTGCCCAGAAGTAGCACTGCATCCATCCCTGACCGTTTCTTACAGGTGCATCCGTTTTGAATTAAAAAAAAACTGCAAGTATAATAATAAGGATAACACAGCACTATCGCTTTACAATCTGATTATACAATCTCTGAACAATTCCAATTTATTTTACCATTAACTATGTATTATGCGGGCAAAGATAAACAAGACATTTAATTCGAATTCAATGCGCAGGCCCTTACATCACATAGTTGATGGTAGATCGAAGGAAGATTGTATAGTAGGATTGTAATAACATTGTATAGTCTATGGTCAGCTATAGTCAGCTGTCTAAAATGACAGTGTACACATACTGTATGTACAAAACCTTAGACAAACGTTTAACCACTTGCCAACTGCACACTGTAGTTTTACTGCTACAGCAACACAGAATCACGTATATATATATCTATATATCTATCTATCTATATATCTATCTATCTATCTAGCTATCTATCTATATATATATATATATATATATATACACAAGATTCTGCATTTATGGGTAAGGGGGCGCAAACGGCAAACGCGATCACCCACCTGCGCTGTTACTAGCTCCAGCACATGCCACCAATTAGCGGTTCCTATGATTTATGACTAGAACCCACCAATCATCGGAGTGAGTGACAGGGGAGAGCTTTGGGTATGTAAACAACACAAAGCTCTCTTCTGACAGTGGCGATGGGCTGGTTTTTGTTTCCCTGCAAAGCAGGGAAACAAAAACCAGAAGATTGCTAAGTAATATCAGCACACATTACAAATAGTAAACATTGTTAGGAACACATTTAACCCTTTGATTGCCCCGGACGTTAACCCTTTCCCCAGCCAGTGTCATTAGTACAATGTTAGTGTATATTATTAGCACTGTATTAGAACTGTAGTGGAAATGTCAGCGGCAGTCAGCCAGTTTCCACAAAGTGTCAGTTAGTGTCAGATTGCTCACCGTCCCGCTATAAGATGCTGATCACCTCCATTACTAGTATAAAAAATAAAGAAAATAAAAATGCCAGTATATATCCTATAGTCACTCAAACCAATTAATATACACTTATATTAAAATCGAATTTCTTGATACATTTCTTCATACATAGAAAAAAACTACCGTATTTATCGGCGTATAACACGCACTTTTTCCCCCTTAAAATCGGGGGAAAGTCGTGGGTGCGTGTTATACGCCGATACCCAAAAAAAAAATGACAAAAATCGGTTGCGGCGCCGAAAAATGGCGACCGCGGCTGAAAAAGGCCGAACCGCGGCCGAAAAAGGCCGGAAAAAGCCGAAGCGCGGCCGAAAAAGACCGAAGCCGGCTGTTCAGCTCCACTCGTAGTCCCGCCTCCCTGCGCTCGCTCCCGAAACAGCAGGGAGGCGGGACTCCGAGCGGAGCTGAACAGTCGGCTCGGTCTTTTTCGGCCGCACTTCGGCCTTTTTCGGCCGCGGTTCGGTCTTTTTCGGCCGCGCATGCGCGGTTTGTCACGCGGCGGGAAATATAAACGCTGCAAACTGCAAATGACACTAGCAAGCTGCAAATGACTCTGGGCAAGCTACAAATGACGCTGGGCAAGCTACAAATGACTCTGGGCAAGCTACAAATGACTCTGGGCAAGCTACAAATGACTCTGGGCAAGCTACAAATGACTCTGGGCAGGTTGCAAATGACGCTGGGAAAGGCTGCAAATGACACTGGGCAAGCTGCAAATGACGCTGGGCAAGCTGCAAATGACGCTGGGCAAGCTGCAAATGACGCTGGGCAAGCTGCAAATGACGCTTAAATGTAAGTTTTTTTTTTTCCCTAAACTTCTCTCCTAAAACTTTTTTTCCTTAAAATTCCCTCCTAAACTTGGGGTGCGTGTTATACGCCGGTGCGTGTTATACGCCGATAAATACGGTATGTATGAAGAAATGTATCAAGAAATTCAATTTTATTTTTTTTATTTTTAATTAGATTTTTTTTAACAGTATTGTTTTTTTCAGTATATTGGTTTTTTTTTTTCTCCAAAATGTATGCTCTTTTTTCATTTATAGTGAAAAAAAAAAAAAAAAACAGTGGTAATCAAATACCACAAAAAAAAGCTCTATTTGTGGGAAAAGAATGATACCAATTTTTTTGGCGTACAGCATTGCATGAACGCACAATCGCCAGTTAAAGTAGCAGTGTGCCGAATAGCAAAAAATGGCCTGGTCGTGAAGGGGGTAAAGTTTTCCAGAGCTGAAGTGGTTAATAACAGTAAATGAGAGGCAGCCAGATCAACACTAGATGCTTGATTCTTTAGGTACTAATGTCTTTTTGCTGTCGAAATGTTCCAATCACAAAAGTGGAACATGATTATGCACTTACAGTACGCTTCTTAAGGAAATAAAATGAAAATTTAAATTGGTTGCTGCCTGTGCTTTAATACTGTAAACAAAACGGTTATCTGGAGACATATGCATGAAATTAAAAATGTTCTGCAATATCGACCTGTGACTGATTATCACATTAAATATTCACATATATTTTGTGTGATTCCAAAACAGCGTAAACATAAACAACACCTGTGCTGTAAGAAATCTAGAGGGTGACGCTGATGACCTCCTCCTGAAAATGCGAGTTGCTGTTTCTGATTGAAACGCTTTCACTGACATGAAACAAATAAACAGGTCAGGAATGTCAGAGCAAAGTCAGACTTCCTTAGGCACAAACTTGTTCCAGGCTAATGATTTGGGAAGTATTAAAGGCATTGCCTCAGTATGATAGCCAAGAAAACTAGCATTTTTTAGAAGTGGTCGGACATGGCAGCCTCCATACTTCCTTAGTACAGGCCCCCCTAAAGCCCGAAGGACAGTAAACTGGACCTTTGTTTAGAAAGTTTGGAGACCCCTGGTCTAAGAGATTTGGAGTGAGACTTTGTGATGTCATTGTGGGGCTACTCATTTTTTTTCTTCTCTGACGTTAAGAAGCAAAACCTTGCCTCTACCAAGATTGCCACAGAGACCTTTTGCCTCTGCCTACTCTTTTGGGGCACAACTTCCTCTTTAACCATCTGATTACTTTGCACTTAAACCCCCCTGTGACCAGACCAATTTTCAGCTTTTGGCGCTGACGCACTTTGAATGACAATTGCGCGGTCATATAACACTGTACCCAAATGACATTTTTATCATTTTTTTCCCACAAATAGAACTTTCTTTTGGTGGTATTAAATCACAGCTGGGGTTTTTACTTTTTGCTAAACAAACAAAAAAAGATGCAAAATAAAAAAAAATTAAAAAATCATGTTTAATAGTTTGTTTAAAATTTTGCAAACAGGTAATTTTTCTGCTTCATTGATATGCGCTGATGAGGCGGCACAGGTGGGCACTGATAGGCTGCACTGGTTGGCACTGAGAGGCTGCACTGGTGGGCACTGATAGGCTGCACTGGTGGGGATAGATAAGTCGGTACTGATGGGGACAGCAAAGATGGCACTGATGGGCACGGATGGGTGGCACCGATGGGTGGCACCGATGGGCGGCACGGATGTGTGGCACGGATGGGCGGCACGGATGGGTGGCACCGATAGATGGCACTGATGGGTGGCACTGATGGGCACTGGTAGGGGACACTGATGAGCACTGGTAGGTGACACAGATGAGCACTGGCAGGTGACACTGATGTGCAGCACTGGCACTGTGGGCACTGACAGATGGCACTGTGGGCACTGACAGACGGCACCGTGGGCACTGACAGATGGCACTGTGGGCACTGGTAGGCGGCACTTTAATTGGGCAAAGGTGGGCACCATGGATTGGGCACATTGCTGGGCACATTGCAGTGAGAGGGACTGATGTCCCTCTCACTGCCACCGGTGATCGATTACCGGCTCTGTTATTAATCACATGATCAGCTGTCATTGATCAGCTGATCACGTGGTAAGGGGTCTCACAGACTCGCTGATCACAGAGCGCGCCGCGCGCTAACTTCAGGGGGCGCGCAGGCAGCTCATGGCGTCAATAGACGTCGTCCCGGCATATTAGATCAGCGCTGTAGCCGTCATTCGGCTAAAGCGGATCTCAGGGAGTTAAAGATTGTGAAGTAGGAAAATTAACAAGAAGTTAATCTTGGCAGATCACTGCATGTTCTAGTCTGCCCAGCTCTGAATACATACATCTCCCCTATATTCTTCTTGCTGTTCACTGTAGAATACATTTATTTTCACTCTGGTCTGTGGATCTGTGGTCTGTGCCTGTCTCAGGCTAGTGCATGAGATATGTAAATCACCTGTCACTCACAGCAAGGGGGCGTTTTTGACAAAGTTTTCAGCACTTTGTCAAGATTTTTCTAACTGAACAATAAAAAAGGATTACTCAGGGCTGGAGTAAATCTGTGTGGCAAGACTGGGCTAAAATGAAAGGAAATCTTATTCTCTACATTATGACATCCACTTTAAGGGAGAAGAACCTTGCCTTGAACAAGCATTCATTCAGTGGCCCTGCCAGGTCCATGATGCTTGTCCTTCCAAAGGTTTAAGTGATGAACTGTCAGAGAAAGTCCTAATTAGGATGCGTAAAGCAGCAGGTCAATAATCCAACTTTAACCACTTGAATATGGGTGTAACATGAAATATGGTCAAAAAGATAGACTTAGCTTTTACATTTTTTTTGAGTCTGTGGTATGTGCATAAAAACAAAACACGAAATTTAAACCAAAAAAGTGTGAACACACACAAAAGTGCACTTAGTGTGTGGCATATTGTCTCCTCCAAATGGGAAGGACCCTTCCCTGACCTCCTAAGGCACAAGACTCCTGATCGGTGCAAGGCACATTTAGGTGCACCTAGCCAAAAAAAACTTGCAAACTCCGCTCCTCATGGTTAGCCAAAGTCGACCAACAAGGAGTACTAGGTGTGGTTTTTTTTCCAAAGAGAGAACCCCCAAGGCAGCAGAGGAAGAAACCTAAGGGCCTCACATCTTCCCCTGCCCATGCCCAAAGACCCATACCTTACAATCCAAGTGAAAAAAAAAGACACATACATTTCGGTTAATAGAAGCAAAAAGACATAAGTTGGTGAGGGTCAGGGATATTTTTTCAGCGGGGACACAGGGGAATGCAGTTCCGGCACCTACAGCACGAGGGGTCTATTGTTGCTGATGAGGTCTACTGTTAATGGTGGGGGGTCTATTGTTGCTTAGGGGGGGTCTTATATTGCTGGGGGTCAGTTGTTGCTGGGAGAGATCTACTGTTGAGGGAGGGGTCTATTTTTGTTGGCTGCCATAAAGTCTGTGAGAGATCTGTTGTTGATGCCAAGAGCCTATTGTTGCTTGTAGGGAATTTTGTTGCGGGTGGTCCATTGTTGATGGGAGAATGTATTGTTGCTGGGGGGGGGGGGGGGGGGCTTTATTGTTACTGGCGGCAGGGGATCTATTTTAGTACTTTTCTTGTTATCATTACCAAATTCCATAAAAATTCCATAAGAATTACAAAATGATACTTGGTTCTGTATTCTCTAAAAAAGGCAGTACTGGGAGATGGGTAGGGGGTGAAACCAAGGAATGGTGCTCATAGGTGGGTAGGGGCGGAGAAAAGAGGTGACTCAGAAAGGGGGAGTTCCTGCACCTATTCTTTAAGAAAAAAAAGGCCTGGTAAAGGTGATTTAGGGTGGCAAAGATATTAACTGCTATTGAAATAAATTATGATACTGATATGTGTGATTTGCCTTCTGTCTTTTGGCAAATTTGTGAGAAATTGTGTATGTTTTCTTTCTTTTTCTGATTAAAATGCAATAAAAATTATAATATAAAAAAGACACATACATAATAAGTGCAGTTGAAACAATAAATAAGGTAAAATAAGATCGGGAGCCACTGCACCTGCGCTGGCACCTGAAGGACTTCATTTTTAAAGTGGAATTAAAGACAAAAATGTTTTCTTCTCATATCGGATAAAGTAGAGGGTTTAACACCCTTCAAGTTTTTGTTGGTGTCCCATTGGGAAGATTTCCCTTTATGTCTTGTCCCATAGCCAAGACAGGAAGCGAGAGGAGATGCCTTCAAAGTGTTGACTGCTCCTGGTTGTCACTCGAACTAGTTTCCTCTATACCTGTTCTAGTGAGAACCCAAAATGTGGGATTTTCCTTCACTTTCGGTGATAACAGGTACTAGAAATAATAGAAAGGGTGAATTTCCTTAAAGGTGGCACAGACAGCAATAAAAACCTTGATAGGTGTTCTAATCCTTCTGCACTCTATCCAAAAAAAAATGAATTATTTTTTTCTTAATATAATGTTTGCAAAGGTGTATAGTGTTCTGTTTGAATTCACTGTGTAAGCTGCGGGACCACGTAGTGTCAAACTAAATCTGCGAAGCCCGGATCAGATTTAAGCTGCTCTTGGACCTGCTAACGTTTGCACGCTGCCAGAGGATACACAGCCAGAGTGGGATTGGCTGGGAAGCAATCCACACCCTGCAGCGCTCTCCGCAGACAGCTGTGTAAGTTCCATTCAAACCGGGGTTTTTACATTAAAGGAAACCTGTACTGAAATAAATAGGCTGTCACTACTGCGTTTTACGTTAATTGGCCGTCATGCCAAATCACCAACCAAGAACATATATGGAGCTCTGCCTGTTATTAACGGAGTACTGAGATTAGAGACAGCCAGGCATCTAGTATTTTCAGAAAGAGCTCAGCATTGACACCAGCATCTTCCTTTTTCTATCAATAGTTTTCTTTTAGGCCCCTTTCACACTAGTGGTGGTGTTTACCGTCCCTCTAAAATGCGATCTGCAGTGGATCACTTTTAAGATGGCAGTAAATGT